>JAJIBD010004406.1:0-47283 GCA_021461705.1 Cryptotis parvus
CGTTTGCCAAGGCATCGAAAATCAGATGGGCTGGACATGTAATGTGATTTGGAGATGACCGCTGGACTAGAACTGTTACCGACTGGATCCCATGGGATGTCAATAGATCACGTGGGTCGCCCACCTACAAGATGGTCAGACTTCTTTGTCAAGACCCTGAAGGAACAGTTTGAGGCTCTTCATATTCTTGAATCAACCAGATGCCATGGGGCCACATTGGCACGTGATAGGGTCCAATGGAAATGTTACTGGCACCCGCTCAAGCAAATTGATGAATAATGGGATTCAAGTGATCAAGTGATCAAGTGATGTATACATACACACACACACACACACACACATATATCCCACAATTTAATGCAGTCATTCTATATCTGTCCTACTTTTGACTCATATCACTGAGCAAAATATTCTCCATATCCACCCATTTATAGGGCAAATTTCATGACTTATTTTTTTTCTAACAGCTTCACAGCATTCAAATGTATCATAGTTTCTTTATTCAGTCATATGTTCTCAGGCACTCAGGTTGCTCTCCATATTCTGGCTATTTTGAATAGTTCTATGGTGAACATAGAAGTTCATATTGAGTTTCTGCTGGGTGAAAAATGGAGGCAAAACCCTCCATAACACTGAAACTAAAGACATCTTCAAAGATGAAACACCACTGACAAAGCAAGATGAAAAAAATAGATAAATAAATGGGACTGCAATAAACTAAGAAGCATCTGCACCTGAAAAGAAACAGTATCCAAAATGCAAAGATAGCCAAAGGGGTGGGAGAAATTATTCACCCAATACCTATCTGTTAAGGCGTAATATCAAAGATATACAAGGCACTTGTAGAATTTTAAAAAGAAAAAATATTCAACCCATTAAAAAATGGGGAGAAGAAATAACAGAAATTTACTTAAAGAAGAAATTCAAATGGCTAAAAAGCATATGAAAAACGCCCTTTGTTACAATAATCAGTGTGATGCACTAAAAACGACAGTGAGATATCATCTCACACCACAGAGACTGGCACACATCCAAAAGGAAAAGAACAACCAGTGCTGGTGCGGATGTGGGGAGAACGAGACTCTCATTCACTGCTGGTGAGAATTTTCACTGCTCATTCTTTTTTGAAAACAGTTGGGCATTTCTCAAAAAACTAAGAATTGGGCTCCCTATTTGACCCAATAATAGCACACCTGGATATATACCCCAGTGGCCCAAAAACACATTTTCCATTTGTAGCAACAATTAAAATGTCCCAACTTTATCAATAAAAAGTCCTATTATTGTATGGATTTGGAACAGTTTTATCATGGATTTACTAGTAAAATTAGAAATATTGTACATGTTCCTTCTTAATTTTTTTTTTTTTTTTGCTTTTTTGGGTCACACGCAGTGACGCTGAGGAGTTTCTCCTGACTCTGCACAGGAATCACTCCTGGTGGTGCTCGGGGGACCATATGGGATTCGGGGATCGAACCCTGGCCGGCATGGGCTGGCCACGTGTAAGGCAAATGCCCTACCCGCTGGACTATTGCCCTCGCCCCCTCATTTGAAATATTAGGAATTGCAATTTGATTTTAAAGCTCTCCAAGAACACGCTGTTCTACTATTAAATGCTCTCATGTAGATTTTACACATGCTTATGTTAAATATAGAATACACGACAGAATATTTTGAGATTTTTTGAGTGATTAATCAAGACTGCTTCATTTAGTAATGAGAAAGATTCAGTTGAATCTCAAGTTTTCAAGTTCTGTTAAATTAGGTCTATAAGCATACAAAGTCATTTGAACTCGAGAAAATATTTGGGGCATGTAGTGGCTAAATGATAATAGTCTGAACACAAGTCTAAAATTAGTGACCCAAAGCTAACTTCCAGATATCTTCGTATAACAATATCATCATATTGTTTAATAGTACTATGTAAACACACAGTTTATATAGTTCTGACCTAAATGAACTCATCAGATGAAAGTCTATATTTTGCAGTTGTTTATCCATATTTCCATTAACAAGATACAATAAAATAAGACAAATGAGAAAAAGATAAATACAAATAAAATAATATGTCTTCTGATTTTACTTGGATAAATTTAACTAAAGGAGAGTTAAATAAAATAAAATGTTATATTAGAGTACATATACAGGTATAGAAAAACTCATATGACTATGTTAACTCTAATCCATCAAACCATCAAGAAGCAGACTGTAGGAACTAGGGAGATACCACAAGATTCATGGGTCATGTGAGGATCCTAGTTCAACTGCATGTCTTGCCACCAACAAAGGTTTAGATGTAGCCCTAGTGATTTCCAGAACCACAGGACTAGACTAGCTCTACTTCTGTAGACCATTAAATTTAAACGCCCAGCCCAGTTGGATAAGTATTGCCAAAGGTTATCTGTGCATTCCCGTGCAATGATTGGTAATAGAAAGAAGGAAGGAAGGCAGGAAGGAAGGAAGGAAGGAAGGAAGGAAGGAAGGAAGGAAGGAAGGAAGGAAGGAAGGAAGGAAGGCAGAGGCAGGCAGGCAGGGAGGCAGGCAGGCAGGCAGGGAGGGAGGAGGGAGGAAGGAAAAAGGAAGGAAGGAAGGAAAGGAAGGAAGGAAGGAAGGAAGGAAGGAAGGAAGGAAGGAAGGAAGGAAGGAAGGAAGGAAGGAAGGAAGGAAGGAAGGAAGGAAGGAGGAAGGAAGGAAGGAAGGAAGGAAGGAAGGAAGGAAGGAAGGAAAAGGAAAAGGGAAAAGCACACTTCAAGATAGGAACAACAAGCAAGACATTTTTGTGAAAAATATCCTGAGGGATAAAAGAATCATCAAAGGAGTTTTCAGACTATAGCAGGGATCTGATTCTGTGAAGGAAATGGAAGTATCAAAAATTTGGGTGGAAATAGCCTGAAACCACAGCACAGTTCTTAATATTCATGTAAGTCAATGGAAATCCTTACACTGAAGGTCCCCATAATAAGGTTTTATGAGCAAACATTTGAACCCAAGCTGTCATTGACTGTGGGAAACCAAGTGGAGAAAGAGTGTAGAATAATTTCTGAGGACTGAAGCCAGAGGGTAGGAACGTTAATCCATTCAATTCCAAGCTTCAGAGGCCGGAGTGGTAGCACAGAGGGTAGGGCATTTGCCTTGCATACAGCCAGCCTGGGGTTCAATCCTTGGCATCCATTATGGTCTCCTGAGCACTTCTAGGAGTAATTCCTCAGCAAAGAGCCAGGAGAAACCCCTTATCATTGCCAGGTGTGAACCAAAATGCTAAAAATAAAATAAAAATCAAATACATTTCAAACTTCAGGCCCAGTGTCATACTATGAAGGTTGCCGCCATAGGAAACAGTTAAACTGATTGTCAAGGACTTTGGAATGGGATTGAAAAATAAATATGAAGTCACAAATACACAGTGTCCACTGAAGTCCAGAAAACAACCAAATGTATAAAGACATGATCAGTATGTGGAAGCCAGATATTGCATATTGCAATAATGAATCTAGGAAAGGATTCCAATAAATAAAGGACAGAAAAGATGGAACTTTATGAAAGGTGCTTGTAGTAGCTAAACATATTAGTGCTGTATAAAGTCAGTGTGGGGTCTGCATAGTAGAAAACAATTTTGGACTAGAAAATAAATCAGATGTCAGACAGCAATACTTATGAAAACACATAGGATGTAACAAGGGAATATCTCAAATATCTATATGTAAGTATCTCAAAGATCTGCATTTTTGCTTAGTTTTCAATTTTTCAGAGGGAACATGTTTTAGGCCACATTTGGCAGAAGCTCAAGGACTGATCTGTGAATCTGCGTATCCTCAGTGGTCCCTTCTAATAGTGCTCATGTGACCACATATAGTGCAAGGGATCAAATCCGATCAGCTGCATGCAAAGCAAGTGTCCTTACTCTTGTCCTCTCTCTCCTGCCAGAGCACTACATTTTTAATCCTGGCTCTACACTTCCAATCTTGTGTCGGGATCAAAAATAAGTCTGTTTAACTCTGTGCTATTTTTAAGAGACTGGACTAATAATTCCACACACATCAGGCAGATTGATTCAAGGAGGAAAAAGAAATTTCTTGAACATACATATACTCCAACATGATGAACAACCTAGCACCTGAACCACACAGGAGGAAGAAAGTAGTGTGGAATGCCTTCAAGAGCATCAAGTAAGTGGTAAAGAAAGCGAAAACCTCTGGCTCCAGGCTCTGCGTTTCGCCTCCACCTTTCTTCCTGCACTAACATATGCCACCGAGACCAGGGCCCTATGAAAACAGTATGAGAAGGCTATTTGTGCAGTCCAAAGAGGAATCAAAAAGATATGCTTGAGTATCACGCTTCACTCAAGTGAGAGAAGGAATACAGAGTTCTGACTTCCGTCAAGGATCAAGAATCAAGGATGTTGTCTTGTTTGCCAAGATGATGAAAATCAGATGGGCGGGACATGTAGTGAAATTTAGGGATGACTACTGGACTAGAGCTATTACTGACTGGATTCCGCAGGACATCAAAATAACGCATAGCCACCCACCTAGGAGATGATCAGATTTCTTTGTCAAAAACCTGAATGAATGGTTTGAGGCTCTTCGTGTTCATGGAGCAAGCAGATGCCATTGGACTACATTTGCACGCGACAGGGACAAATGAAAATGTTTCTGGTGTCCGATCAAGCAAGTCGATGAACATTGGGAAGATAAGTGATAATTGATATACTTGAGGAGAAGTTGGCGTGTGGGGAAGTACACAACCAAATTTGCTGAGGGCTTACTTATGGCTCTTTTGGAGAATGCTCATGGAACATTCTTGACAGGGATTATAGGACCATAGCAGTTGCTGGTGATTGAACTACCTGAAAGGCAAGCAACTACTATGCTGTCTCCATGATATATTTATCTCATATATCAACTGTGGAATTTTAATATAAATAATAATTTTTGTTTGTGTCTTCTTGTAGATTTCAGATTCAGTAGAGAAATACAGCAAATAGTAAGCCTTCAAGCCTAGCAAAACACATAAAGTTTTGGAGTATTTTTTCTTCAGCATCTTTGGGAAAGAGTAAAAAAAAATGCATCTGGCATGAGAAACTCACAGAATAACATTACAAAAATTTTCTGTTTCTATTAACGAAAGCCTACTCTGGATATATTAGCTAAGCTGTTTCCCAAATGCTCAGTGCTGACAAAATGACATGGGTTTTGCAGGCAGCTGTCCTCCCTTTGTACCTCTGTGAAGTGAGCAGCGAAGGCCAGGAAAGACTTATGAAGCAGCCAACCCCAAGTCCCTTAATGATTTTGCAACACCAGAGAAGTTTTTAAACAATCACTTGGTCATTTGTTTCTTGAATTTATGTTCCAGGAGAGCACATGTTGACTAGTTTAGGCGCATAAATCAAAACTATGTCTCTGTTCCTCTTAATCTTGTGGCACAGAGTCACATTTAGCAACACTTGACAGTGGATGCATGCTTGCCAGTAAAATGGATGGAGGGGTTTTGACTATTTTTTAAATACAGAATTCTGTGTCTTACTATTTATCTCTACTTTGTCTGTGCCAATACACATGCTCTCCTTAATGGCATTCACTTTGCCATTCTCTTCTAACAGGGCATGTCTACCTAATCTAGGAGCAACAGATTTATACATTTTCCTAAATTGATATTTTATTCTATCTGATTTACATTGATACATGTATATATACATACATACACACATACATGTTATTGCTATAAGCTATTAAATCATAATAATACTGTAAAAAGAGTTCAATACAAACCCATCCTGAGTATATTATGATTAATTTAGTATGATCCTGAGTGGTGGATCACAGTGAGTGGTGGTCCTAGCTGTCTTAGGATCTTTGCTGTTTAATTTACTTAGAGTCTAAGCTTTTTAAAAGTCCTTCAGCCAGGGTTCATACTAATGAGATCTCTCTTTTGTATAAACACTGAGGGTATCGCAGTTATAGGAGTCATTTTGACTCTGAATTATTAACTTCTAAAATATTATTAAAATATCTACTATTATTTCCATGCTATCTAGATTGGGCACAGTTCATCTTCATACCCACTGGTCCCAGAGTGGGACAGTTAGAATTTACCAGGAGACTACTGACTGATTTGAGACTACTGCTTAAGATTAAAAGAAGGATAATACTGGTTTGCCCTCAAGCAGGTGAGCATGAACCTTTCAGTAAACAGAGGACAAGACACTCAGAATCACCCTGGTGCAAGTGATAAATAAGAAAGACCCTGTGGATACCATCAAGATTACATGAGCCCATGAAATTATAATGTTTTTCTCCCCATGAATCACTTGTATCACTTGTCTTCCCGTTGTTCATCGATTTGTTTGAGCAGGCACCAGTAATGTATCCATAGTCCTGTCATGTGCTAGTGCAGGCCAAGGACATCTGCTCACTCCAGGAACACAGAGAGCCTCAAACCATTCTTTAGGTCATAGGAATGAGGTCTGTAATTGTTATTGGTTTTGGCATATCAAGTACTACAAGTAACTTGCCAGGCTCTGCCATGTGGGTGGGACACTCTCAGTAATATAGGTATTTTAATAAATTTTGTTTACATTAATACCTCCTTTTCAATTGTAAATTGATGTAAAATTGACAATAAAATCATATGATAACAATTATCAATATAAGTTAGTTAAAAATTTAGAATAAATTAGAATATGTTACAGCCATTTATTCTGTTGTCAATAAAATATCCTGGAAACAGTTTTATTCTTTTTAAAATATTTTATTGTACTACCGTGAAATATAGAATTACAAAGATATTCATATTTGAGTTTCAGTCATACAGTGTTCCAGCACCCATCCCTCCACTAGGCCCATTACACACCACAAATGACCCCAATTCCCTCCTCCCTCCCCCTAGCCTGCCTCTATGGCAGGTTCTTTATTTTTTTCTCTTTTTCTTTCTCTTTCTCTCTCTCCCCTTCTCTCTTCCCTTTCTTACACATTGTGGATTGCAATTGGAAGCAGCTTTAGTCTTATGAATTTTGCTTCCTCCACCATTTATTATTATTGAAATAAAATGATCTACAAAAGTGTTAACAGATATGTTTTAATATTTTATTTCAATTGCTTGACAATCCTATGGAAATTTCTGAAGTTCATCTTTGCAATGTACCGGAAACATGATGTGAACCAAGTTCTGCTGTGACCCCCAGTATAAAATTAACATCTTCGCCTTTCTTCTTCCAACTTCCTCTTCATTCCAGTGCTCAACCACTGTTTGTCAGATCTGTGCATTATTTTATCCTTTTAGTAATTTTTTTAGAATATTTTACATATGAAACAAATCGTCAGGTCAGTATGGTTCATTTTGTATACTCGTTGTTAACAAAGCAGTGTTTAGTATGGACTACCTTTGTCCCTGATGATGAAAGGTCTTCATTAAACACTGTCACCTCACAAAAATCCTATAGATTTCCAGCTCTGGCTGTTGGACACAGGAACTAGACTGAACTGAGGGTGAGTTCCAGGTGTCTGTTTTTCTATTCTTTAGGAACCTCCTAACCATAGGATTCACTTCACACATTCTCTCTGATCAGCTGAAAAGTTGAAGGAAACTCTGCATATCTCTGCTGTACTATTTTCTCTTTATCTGCCTACACACCTGCTTCTGCTCAACCCTCTTCTCTCTGACACTGTGCCCCTGGGAAGTCCAGTCCCTTTATCTCCCGCACACCAGTTCTTTGCTCTGGTGCCCCCTCTTCATACCAGTCTCCAGCACTTACAGCAGGTGGTAAACTGGGACAATTGCAGAGTTCACCTTTGGATCCCTCAGCTGGCTCTCAATGTCTTTCAATAGTCCCTGTGCTTTGTTGCTTAATACTCATTGTCTGGAATATTTGTCATATCATATTTTCTACATTTATTTTTACTGGTTTCAAGTAGGAGGTTAGATATGGTCTCTCTGACTTCATTTTGGTCAAAAGCAAAAATCCGGCCGTTCCACACAGCATGAAGTTCTATGGCAGATCTTCTCATTACTCATCCTCTGTGGTAAAACTTGGATTTTCTCATATGCGTCGCAGATAAGACATGCCTTCTAATCAATCTGAGCTGTTTCCTGCTCCCTAATATACCACATATTTTAGGGAGGCATGCCAAGCAGTGACGTGAGACCCAGGGCTCACTCCCAGTTAACCAGACCAGGCCATTGAAACCTCAGGACCCATGAAGCAATTCTGCTCAGACTCAGCTTTGAGGGAAGTCACCAAGAACACCTGGTGGTTCTCAGCGGTCTCAAGGTCTACGCCGGAAGTACTGGTAGAGGAGCGAGTGGAATCACACAGTACCAAATTCGATTTGGGGATTTAAGTCTATAAGGAATATATTCTAAGGGCTTGAGCGATCGTCCAGTGGGTAGGGCGTTTGCCTTGCATGCTGCCAACCCAGGTTCGATCCCCACCACCCCATAAGGTTCTCCACGGTGCCAGGAGTAATTCCTGAGTACAGAGTCAGGTATAACCCCTGAGCATTGCTGCTGGGTGTGACCTAAAAAGCAAAAGGAATATATTCTAGTCCTTTGAGTTATCCCTCTGACCTATACATCTCATATTTGAATATTCTTGAACTTACTCCTTTTTAGAAGTTCATATTCCTAAAGAAACATGGGATAATTTTTTGGGAATTTAGAATTTCTAAAATTACCTGCCCAATATACATCTGGTGGCCTCAATATCACAAGAAATATTAACTCCTCTGAAAACGTGTTTTCATTGTTAAAATAAGGAAAGAAAGAAAACAAAATAAAACTTCTGTGTAGAACAATAGGGTGGTAGCCTGAGTGCTGTATGAGACAACTCCGCAGTAGAGTTACACGACTGCACTGAAACTAATTAGAATTTGAAACAAAATTCACCATTTCATCCTGCCCAGTTCTAACCAGGTGATTAATTCAGCATTTTTCATGCCACCTTTTCTGCTTTTTATTCTCTCTGACAATTCATTAATTTAATATCTATCACCTTACGACACTGACAACAGAAATATAACACTGTCGTTAACTCAAGTTAAACAGCACCACTTGCTAGTGTCCTTTATTTTCTAATTAGCTGCAATTCATCTATTTTCATCTCCTTATGAGTCAAAGTAAAATGTTTTTTTTTTCTAATGTTAGGTATGTGAACCCCGATCCCATAGAATTAGGTGAATTTCCCCCCATGGAATTAGATGAATTTCCCCCATTTGGATTGAAATTTCTGACATCTATTGTCATTTTGAGTAGTTTATAATATCAACAAATACAGAATTGTCTCCATATTTATCATATTTTACGTAAGTTGTTTATTGATTGTTACTATATTAATGCTATATGAAACTAAGAAATACAAAGAAACTACGAACGGCAAATTTAACAAGGAAATGTTTAAATACCAAAACATTCCAATTACTACCCCTTAATGCTCTCATAGCAAATTAAGTTTATTTCTCAGAGGGAAATCACTGTTTTCCCCAAGTTCATCAATTTGCTCGAGTGGGCAGTAGTAACCTTTCCATTAGTCCTGTCACAGGCAAGTGCAACCCAAGGGCATCTACTTGCTCCAGGGACAGGAGGAGACAGAAACTATTCTTCAGGTTATGGAACTGAGGTCCATAATAATTACTAGTCTTTGGCATAAAAAGTAAATAAAGCACAGGTATCTTGCCAGGCTCACCATGTAGGTCGTATAGTCTCAGTAGAAGGCTCTCAACCAGAGCATTTACTGATGAAACTTAAAGGGGGAACATCAGGTTTTCTCTTGGATGGAGCTCTGAGGAACTATGGAGTCTAGATGTTGAGAATGACTAACTGCAAGATGTGTGGTTTGCTCTGGCTTCTTCCAGGCTTACTGGTATCAGTTAAAACATGTCTAGAACTGTTTACTATGTATAAATGTGAAAGAACTAGGGAAGAACCTTAAGCTTAATATAGTATCTTATAAAAATATAGTGCAGCCAGCAAAAGCAGCCGCACGCCAAGGAACATGTGGGTCTGGCGTGGGTGGGTCTCTCTCTCTTCCGGAGCAACTGGCATGGAGGCGGAGGAAAGGGCAGGGCCTAAAACTCCACTCCGAGTCTGGCCAGCATGGTCTCCCCAGCTCATGAGAGCAAACCCTTGGAGCAATGTTGGACTCTGCCAGGGGCTGGCCGAGCCCTTACCGGGAGGTCAGCTCCATGGGTTGCTTCCCACATGGGCTGGCCAAGCAGCACAGCTGTGGGTCTGAAGTGGATGGGTCTGGATCTCTTCCAGGGTTGCAAATTAGCTGAGTTTGGTGTGGGTGGGTCTCTCTCTCTTTTGGGGCAACTGGCATGGAGGCAGAGTAAAGGGCAGGACCCAAAACTGCACTCTGAGTCCGCCAGCATGGTCTCTCCCCCGCTCGTGAGAGCAAATCCTTGGAGCAATGTTGGACTTGGCCAGAAGGAAATGATGATAGTATTTTAGAATACACCCTTCCCATTTTTTCAATAAATAAAAAGTGTACATGCTTATAAACACAGTCTTGCTACTTTATTATTGTTACTGAATACATTCAATCTGTATTATTAGTTATACTAGAACAAAGCATTCTTTTAAATGGTTTTGTGATATTTTGGATGAGTAAATACATGAATCAGCTCCAATGAGCTCTGTTAATTTGCTAGTATCCAATGTCCTTTCATGAAGGTGAAATATTAGCTGCAGCGTAGAGAAATCAGTGAGAATAATGCAGAGCTGTTCATAGATACAAGACCATTGTAATAAATAATAAAATTCGAAAAGTAGAGATCGGAAGGCAAACTGTACATTGATTTTCTAGAATCTTCGACTGTTAATTGTGTTATTTTATGTATGATAAGCTCTGAAATTAAAAATATAACTAGATGATTTGCTTTCCACAAATCTTTTCTTATAAAAAACGCATTCCACATTGATACATACTTCCCATGATAAGACTCTAAGATTTCATACTGAAATACACAAAGCATGACATGGGCTATACCTCTTGTATTTATAAATTCATTATAGTATGCATGGGAAACCCAGGGAACATAAAAATATTTTCCCCCCTGATTCAGGATAATAATTCAGTTATAGAAATTATGGCAGGATGGGGAAACACAGGTTACCAGCTTGTGTTCAATGTTACCATATTACATTCATAAATTGCACATATTCCCATTTGTTGCCCAGCAGTTAAATTATTATGATATATATACATATATGATATATGTATATACATTTATGATACAAGTAAAATAAAATATATTTATAAATATTTTAAATTTTCAATCATTAAAGAGGTTCTTCATGATAATACTGCAATCCATGAAAAAATGACTGGAAATATAGAATAGCTAAATGTATAGCAAGTACATCTGTCTTACTGCTTAAATCTGTATTAAACCAAGGATCCTGAATGTCCAGCCCAAAAAACTTAACAGACAAAAAGTTAAAAGAAGGTGAAGTATTTGGCAAGGGAACTAGTTATGCTGGTTTCTATAGCCTGCTTTTGCAATTACAAAGACAAGACACAAAATACAGACAACATTTCCTCAGTTATATCATCTGCTACCTATGATTCTGCTACCTACCATCCCTGCACAAAGATACCATGATTTGACTTGGAAAGTGACTTTACTACTCAGAAAAATAATGTTCTATAGCTTGGAAAATTTACTATTGTCATTACCATTATATTGTTATTATCATTAATATTGGTTATTAATATTTTTATTATCATTAATATTATTGTCATTAATAATGCTCCTCAGAGCTCCACCCGAGAGAAAACCTGATCTTTCCCCTTTGAGTTTCATCAGTAAATGCTCGAGATGAGAGCCTTCTACTGAGAGTATACCACCTACATGGCAGAGCCTGGCAAGCTACCTGCATTTTATTTGATATGCCAAAAACCAGTAACAATTATGGACTTCCTTCCCATGACCTGAAGTAATAGCTTGAGACTTTTCCTGTTCCTGGAGCGAGCAGATGCCTCTGGGCTATACTAGCATGTGACAGGACGTATGGAGATGTTACTGGTGCCTGCTCAAGCAAATCGATGGAAAACGGGAAGACAAGTGACAAGTGACTTGAATTTGGAATTTCTACTTGTATCATACACCTTTGGAGGATTTTGACAGTAGCTAAAATTATGTAAAGCAAGTTCCATTATACAGAAATCACTTATAAAAGAATAATCATCAAGAGATGCTAAAATAAAAGAAGTTGCCAAATCAAGATTTTTTAAATTCATTTTGGGGGCCACACTTTGAGGTGCTCAGGGCTTACAGCTGGCTCTGTGCTGAAGGAATCGTAGAATCCAAGTAGGATTCTAGGTAGCAGATGAAGTGCTGAGGTTTGACTGGGTTGGCTGTGTGCAAGGAAAGCCCCCCACTCACTCTACCATCACTCCAGTCGCTAAATAAAAATAATGCCTAGAGGATCATGCGGTGCTCGGAATTGAACCATAGTTTAGTGCATGGTAGTCATATGCCCTAATTGCTGGCCCACATATTTCAACTGTCTTCTCTATGAAACAAATATAAAATGCCACTTTAAGATATGACTCCTCAGAAGCAAATGACGTGATATGGGCTAAGTGTCTCAAAGTGTTTCAAAAGTTGTTTTATTAATTCAGTTTTATGTGGAGTGCTTAAACTATCTGAGACTTTTACATGTGCGCCTATCTTTTCTAATCTTCAACAGTTTAAAATGTAGGCACTACTACTTTTAATTTTTAATGGTGAAGTTATAATTTAAATAAATTGAATAAATAACATATCCAGGCAGGTAAGGTAGCCACAGAAGAGGAGCTGTACCTAAGCTTTCATGTTTCCAAAAGTGAGTCACTTTAGACTGCAATACTCCTCCCAATATAAAAAAAGTTTATTTATCTGAATTATGAATAAATGACTATTTTTAGACTGGTTTTGAAGCTTGACTTTGTATTTCCCATTGAATTCCACAACTAACCTTTATATGAAGTAGATACCAGGTAAGCTACCAATGTCCCATGATTTCCCCCTTCCCCCAGCCTGCCTCTATAGCAGGCAATTTTCATTTCTCTTTTCTCTCTCTCTCTCTCTCTTTCTCTCTCTTTCTCTCTCTCTTTCTCTCTCGCCCTCTCTTCCTTCTTTTACACACAGTGGCTTGCAATGCAAACAGTTAGAGGTTATCATGTATATCCTTTTGCCTACTTTCAATGCTCAGTTCTAGGCTGGTATTATTATTTACAATAATTAGTTGTACACTGTTCCTTTCTCTGTATTGCCTAAACTCTGACTCTTAAACAGTTGTAGTAGGTTCTACCCACTGACAAGTCCTCCTCATCCAAGTTTTGTCTGGCTTTGTGATATTGGTATCATGCTATTTTTTATATCCCATAAATAAATGCAGTCATTCTATATCTGTCCTTTTCCGTCTGGCTAATTTCACTCAACATGATCCTTTTCATGCCCATCCATTAATAGGCAAATTTCTTAAGTTCATTTTTCCTAACAGCGCATAGTATTCCATTGCATAGTGTACCACAGTTTCTTTATCAGTCATCAGTTCTCGGGCACTCTGGTTGTTTCCAGATTCTGACTACTGTGAATAGTGCTGCTATGAACATAAAAGTGTAGATGGTGTTTCCGCTGTGTGTTTTTGACCTCCCAGGGCATATTCACAGAGACAGTATGGTTGGGTCAAAAAGGAGCTCAATTTCTAGACTTTGGAGGAATGTCCATATTTTTTTCCAAAAAAGGCTGTACCAGTCAACTTTCCCACCAACAATGGATTAGAGCCCCTTTCTCCCTGCATTCACACCAGCGTTTGTTGTTCTTTCTCTTTTGGATATGTACCAGTCTCTGTGATGTAAGATGATATCCCATGTTGTTTTGATTTGCATTTCTCTGATGATTAGTGATGATGAGCATTTTTCTATATGCCTTTTGGTCATTTGAATTTCTTCCTTGTCAAAGTTTCTGTTCATTTCTTCTCCCCATTTTTTGATGGGGTTGGTTGTTTTCTTTTTATAAAATTCTACCAGTGCCTGATATAGGTTAGAAATATAAAAGCTGAAAGAGGAACCCCTGAGATTCTGATTGAAAGTGCTACTGTAATTCTTCACACAAATTCTTACACAATTATAACACCTCCTGTAATTTCAAATAGCATATATAAGGAATCCCCATAAAGAAATCTCCTTTCGTCCCTGCATGCTGTTTTTTTTTTTTTTTTTTTTTTTGTCTTCCTAACCTAGCTCCTTGTGTGCCTGGAATATTGTTTTTTTTTTTCAACTACAAATACATGAACACACAAGCACACACACACACACACACAATCTTTCCTGCACATTCACAATATCCCTTGTCCAGATCAACATTATCTTTTGTGCCTATGCACTGAAAAATCAAGTCTTAAAAATATAGAGATATGCATGTGAAAAGCATACATTTAATGTTTCTAAACCAATTTTTATAAAATAATTATATAAAACATTTATTTTGCTGTTATTAAGAGCTTAAATAATGTTTCTATTGACATGACTGCATAACCATAGAGGCACAACTTCACACTCTTTAATACTAGAGGAATCTTTGCAACAAATTTTGTTTTGATTTGAGATAGTATGTTACTTTTATAATTCGGTTTATTTAAACAACTCTCCAGAGAGGGACCATACCTAGAAAATATAAACTCCTACAGAAATAAAGTAATAGAAAGATAAGAAAATGAATTACTTGCTCTATATGCCATGGACAAATAGCTAAATAGTAATAACTTGCAGTATACATTACATAGCAGTCTCTTTTTCTGTTTTCCGTAGAATGGCCAACACTCAGGTATATTCACCTACTCATCAGGTTCAAACTTAAATCTTTTCTCTTAAGAAAGGCTTCATGCTCCTTCTAACTCACGGTAATCATCACCTTCTCGGAACCACTAAATATATTCCATTATCACTTATCTTGTCACTTAATACAAATGCAAAACTGTACGTAGTTTCCTAGGTACTTTTCTCCAGTTACATTTTAAACTTCTGAAGTACGGCATTATTACTTATACATTCTCCTTTCAGAATTTTAATTCTTGCCCATACTACTAAAGGCAGTGAATATTTAATCAGTGTAATTTTGATTGAAAAAGTCAAGGTGTAAATGCATGAGAATTTTGTCATAAAACCCGCTCAAAAACATGACAAAAGGAAATACATAGGAAGAAGTAAGTGACTTACCAAAAGACCCAGATGTGCAAGATTTGGAACAATTTTTGTCTTTTAAATGCTGTTTGTACTTTTACATAGTGACAATAAAAACTAACCATAGCGCAGTATAATTATCACAAAAATATTGTATTTTACTTTATCATGCTATAAGTGAAAATGAATTTTAAAATACATTTTAACCTTATATAATTAATTCTTAACTCAATCATGATCAACACTTAGGAATTCACCCTACAGATAAATCAGATCTACATAAATAGAGTCAGACAATACATAATAAAAATTTTTATCCAATAAAAAATATAAAGCTTGCCTGCTCTCTGTCTGTAGAATATCTGGGTCAAAAAAGGCAGTAGAAGTCATCAAAATACCTACAAAACAGGGCTTTCATTTATCCTTACCTCTGCTCACATAATGTTTCAATGTTTCATTTATACATGAGATATAATAAATAACAATCAATATGCAATAGTAGTCAATGTTGACTTCCTTAGAGTTTGTTTGTTTGGGCACCACAACTGACTATTCTTAAGGCTTCCTTGTGACTCTGTGCTCAGGACCCATTCCTGGTGATGGTTGGAGGATCCTACATGGTGCCCAGAGTCGGCCCAGGATCTGCCTTGTGAAAGGCAAGCTCTGATACCAGTAATTTTGCCTTCTGTATAACACAAGAAGCAACTTTGTAAATCTTTTAAAAATGTTGGAATAAAACAAATATACCAGAAACATGTGATCAAGGAACCTTCCTTTATAATGCATTGTGTACCATGATTTGGAAAGTTTATGTCAGCAAAAGACCTGAAATGTTATAATGATGGTGAATTTTGCATGAGTCCTATCCACTGGGATAAACAGAAGTTGTCATTTATTTCCAGATTCTGGAGGATATGCAGATTAGAGGATTTCCAGATATATGGAGGACTACACTGGCACATGATAGGGACAAATGGAAATATTACTGGCTCCCGTGAGCAAATTGATAAATAATGGGATGTCAAGTGATCAAGTGATCTGGAGGATGCTCATATTTCAATAGTGCAAGGGTCTTGAACTGGCAGTATTACAAGGCATAATAAGCCCTCTCTACAAACTCTTGGATTGTTCTTCAGCAACACTTTTTCTTTTCTTTTCTTTTTCTTTTTTTTTTTTTTTTTTTTGGGTCACACCCAGCAATGCTCAGGGGTTACTCCTGGCTCGGCACTCAGGAATTACTCCTGGCGGTGCCGGGGACCATATGGGATGCCGAGGATCCGAATGCATGCAAGGCAAATGCCCTACCCGCTAGACTATCACTCCTGTCCCAGCAACACGTATTAACAGCCTCATTTCAGATCAGTTTAGGTTTTGTTCATTAGTGCATTTTGTGGTGGCCAAATTGAGTCTAGGGCTTCAGACATTCAAGGCATGCACCTTACCTGGGAACCTCATCCACATCCACTAATTTCTGACTAAACTGAGACTGCTCACATGTAGTAAACCATGCAAATCATCTCAGTTTTCCTGTCCTATAACATTCAGGGCTGCCATGTTACTGCATGGTTGATAAAATGATAGTGACCCTAGAGACCCACCAGACGAGTAGTTCCAGGTTTCCTCCCCTGATACTATTTGCGATCTGCCATCACACACGATCTCGATCTTCCGTTGATCATCTATTTGCTAGAGTGGGCACCAGTAATATCTCCTATGTCCTGTCTCAGCCAGTGAGCCGGGCTCGCTTTTTTAATTTCTTCATACTAGATATCACGAGAGGCTATTTGGAGTATTGCATTTTTGAACAATAGTAAACTTCCCAGCTACACTGTTTAGCTTTTGATCATGTAGTTAACTGGGTACAAAGATGAGTTCAGAGACTCTGGGATATGACCCAGATCTCATTCTCTCAGGGCACATTTTCACAAGTTCCTCTTTCAAAAGAGTATTGTAGAAAACACCAAACAATTGTAATTTAAGGTGTACAAGAGATTTTTTGCCACATCACACTACATCTACATTTAAATAATAATGTAAAGTCATGCTTTTAAAAACCACTGATATTACAAACTAGTTCATGAGAGATGAGGCTTTTCCAAAAAAAACAAATTCATGAACCTAGCATGGCAACTGTGAGTGGATGTGCAGAGATATGAAACTGGAACAGAATAAGATTCTGAAAATGCTCCCTTTTCTAGGGAAGACATATGAAATATTACAAAAGATTCTATTTTCTTCTTTGGATTTTTTTCAAAATGTTTTACAGAGACACAATATTATTTTATAAATATTATAGACAAAGGGATATTTTAAGAAGTTAAATAGAAAAATTCATATATTTTGTATAAATATGATCTCTGACTATATCTATAACCAAAGACAAGTGCAGAGATACAGGAATCTGACCTACTGACCAAGAGCTCTAGCTATATGAAATCTTCTGAAATATTAGCAGTGTTCTACCTATTTCAAAAAATGTTGCTTCACACACATTGTAAATTTATAATCACAAAAACAGATTCTCTTTTGCTCTGGAAAATACTGATACTTTTTTGTAGGTAGAGGGGAGTTCAAAAACTCATGAAGACCTTTATTTCTTTGTGACTCTTTTACAAAGTCTTGAACACCTCTGCTCCAGTATAGAAAAATCCCATGTATCTGCTATAGAAGGGAGACAAATTGCTTTCTGCAGGGAATCAAGAGCCATGTGAACACTGCACTTTTCACTCACATGTTCCAAAGCAGTATTATCTGAATTAAAATTTGAGGTGATATTGACTTAGCCTCTCAAACCAGCTGACTTTCTGGCTTTCAATATGCCACTCTGGATTATACGCACAAAGGATAATAGATGGGAAAGTGAGCTGGGAGCTCTTGATCCAAAAGCCCTGGAACATTGGGTACCCCAGGGTGACATATGCATCCAGGCTGCATGAAACAAATAACATTCAACCAATCCACCAAACATTCAGCAAACTCAATAGCCTTCATTTCATTCCCGCGATGAAAATAGGTTTGTGTACTTATTTGCTAACATTATGTCCAAAGCATTTTAAGAAAGAATTCTTATACATTATCAGCAAACATGTTGCCTGAATTTCAATTTCTTAAAACATGAGTCTTGCATTTTGCCGTACATTCTGTCTGTGTTAGAAAATACATAATTCCAGGACATCCTTATTCTCTATCCAGAAAAGGTGAACTCTTTTAATATCAGATCTGCTATTTACCACTAAACCATAAATGGGCTTCCCAGTGAGTAGATCTAAATCTCTCACTAGTCCACAAAGGAGAGCATTACATTTTAAACTCCTACCTCCTGGAGTTTTGATGATGCAATAAAAATTGATATGAATAACTTCAAAATGCTAGATTTAGAGTGTTACATTAGTTTCAATTAGATTCAGTATCAATTTCTGAAGTTGAGCACAATTCCTGATTTATTTTAGGTGGCCAATTTTGTGATTTCGATTGTTTTTTATAACCAGCCACTTACATGACCCCCTCCTCTTTCCCTTTAAGATAAACTCTATTATTACCCTGTTCTCAGCCTAATCTCAAAAGAATGATTTTTAAATCTTTCACGTGACACTAATATGTTTTGTGACTGGGGTAGGAATAGCGTACTTCTGTAGGGAGAAACTCTGGGACATGTGACAAGATACACCACTCTGGCTTTTTATCCTCTATGGAAAATAGAACTCAGAGACTAAATCTAATGGAAACAAGTAAGTGAAAGTAGAGATATGGAAATCCTGGTTGCATACAGAGCTAACTCCATCCCAGGAGACACAGTGCTATTTCTTAAAAGCACTGGTTAAAAAGAAACTTATTTTTGTTTCAAAAAAATAAAAATCTCAATACATGGAGAAGTTAGAAAAAAAGAGGAAAGTGGCAAAAAAAAGGACAGAAAAAGGGGAGTCTAGTTCATCTCAGTCATGAAACATCCCTAATGATGCTTTCTTTTCTTGATGCACCTAGAGGGCAGGGATCATGAGCATGTGGTCAGGTTACAAGAGACTAATTCTTCAACAGCTTAATTTCTTTGCCTTCTTTCCTTCTCCATTCCTCTCCTTTTGAAACAGTCTTAATCAGGGTTCGACATGGTGAGCTGTAGCTTCTGACTTTTTTGAAGATTTACTTAATCCATATTTTTTTTCTCATGGTAGATGAAGTATGAGAGCTATATAACTTGAAAGAGTTCTTTTATCAACACTCTAGTTTTCTGAAGATAATGTCAAAGGGCGCGCTACTAGAATCATATTCGTGGAAGTCAAATCTGGGCTTCCAGCCCCTACTAAAAAGCGGAGGTCTAAAGGGGAGATTTGTGTTTTCTCCCTCCCTGTGAAGCCACCAGATAAGCCCCACTAGAGATTCTGGCAAATTCCCTTCTGGTAGGAGGTGGCATAAAGAGTCATTGAAGACATGGACTCAGGAGCAAAATTGCCTCTGAAATCTCATCCTCCAACTGGTTTTATAGCTTTATCAACATAATAAACTTGCTATGATCCAGCTATTCTCTATTTTATAAAGGAGACATGACAGTATTACCTCAGGATAAATTTAAAGCAAAAAATCAATGGATTAAAGTGTTTAGAAAAGTACCTCTTAGGCCGTTTATGCAACACAAAACCTGAAAATAGTTATGTAAAGCAACTCCTGCAAATTGAGAGCCTGTAGAACTTTGAAACCATTGTCTCTGCCTCAGGCATGGCTCAGTGGTGACGTGCCTGTAGGCCTGAGGCCATAGTTGAGCTCTGGGTGCTGAGCAGCAGCACAGTGGGTAGGACTTCTGCCTTGCACGCACCTACTGGAGTCCCAGGCATCCCATATGTTCCCTAGAGCACCCCTGGGAGTAATTCCTGAGTGCAGAGCCAGGAGTAGCCCCTAACAATTGCCAGATGTGAGCCAAAAACAAAACAAAACAAAACAAAACCAAAAAAAAAAAATTAAGGTCTCCAGTACTGTCCACTTGATTCCTTTCTTTAGTCAGCATTGCTGTTAGGATTCCTGTAGCCACGACAAAGTGTACAACTCTCAGTACATTTCAAGGAAGTGTGTGTAAGCACCAGAGCAAAGAGGTCACCCTGTCTAAGTACAACCATTGGGAAGTTGTGAGCACAACAAACAAATGTGTGAACCCTGGTCAGCACAGTAGCAGGAAACCAAAAGGAGGGGAGAAGAGAAACTACAGCCTGGGTTTATACCTAACAGTCCCTTTACCTTTATGTTCCACATGCAGACCAGGCTGAATAGTACATACTGTTAAATATTGAATGAATGCATTAAAAAGTGACTTGTAGGAGCAGACAGATTTATTGAACACAGTGCAAGGCAAGTGCCTTAACACTTGCACTGTATCTACAGCCCAAGGACACTTTTTTTTTAATTAATTTTGTCAGTTCTCTATCAATAGAACAGATCAAATTTAAAATAATTTTGCTATTTCTTTTTGTGAAATGCTATATATTTGGGTTACATATATATGTATATATTTATACATATATGCATGCATATATATATATTTTTTAAACTGTGCTAATGTGTTAATGTGTTCTGAGTTAGCAAAATAATATGGAAGGGAGAAAAAAGATTTTCCCTCCTGCATAGACAACCAGGAGTTACACAGGTAAATAATTCATGATCTCTGTTCTTCAGCATATTTATTTCTACTTGTTTTAGTCCTAGAAATCTTAAATCTTGGACTTCTCATTCATGGAGTGAAATTTCATTGCTCCAATGAGAGAAGCTGGAGAAGAGAGGAACAGAGAGAATAAAAGGGCTGTATCTCTGGACCCCCTACAGGCAAATCCATACAAATACCAGGACAGGATTGGTCCCATCATTTCTGGGCAGGACCCCATATCTACTTTACAGTGTGACAACTAGCTCCAGGCTACACCCCTTTATATGGACTGGTGAGATGCCCAGAGCAAAGGGGTTCACAGCATTCCTAAACAGCAGAATCCTTGGGGAGCTTTGAAAATGAATTGACTCTGATGTCATCAGCGAAGCAGAGGTGGTATATCTTTTTTTTTTTTTTTTTTTTGGGTCACACCCAGCCATGCTAAGGGGTTTCTCCTGGCTCTGCACTCAGAAATTACTCTTGGTGGTGCTCAGGGGACCTTATAGGATGCCGGGTATAGAACCCGGGCTGGCATGGGCCAGCCCGTGCAAGGCATACGCCCTATCGCTCCGGCCCTGCGAAAGTGGTATAGTTGCCAACTGTCTATCTTCACTCCCATTCCTTCCAATTCTAATTGTCGCATGATGTTCTCGAGGGTGGCGCTGAAGAGTTTTGGGGAAATGGTATCACCCTGCCTACCCCCTCTTTTGACATCAATGTCTCTTTTTGACTTCCTTGTAAAAAAATACTGTTGGATTTCTGCTATTACAGTTGAATTATTCTCAAATAATTCTTCTGAGAGCCCAGTGGATGATTTCATAGTTTAAGAATATAATCTCAGATTTGAGAGATATTATAAGGGAAAGGGCAATTATATTATATTTTAGGGAAAAGGGCACTTGCCTTGCAAATGACCCAGTCAGATTAAATTCCTGGCATTGCATATGGTCCCCTAAAAACTGCCAAATTGATCCTGAGCATAGAGCCAGGAATAAGCCCTGGGATCAGTTGGGTGTGGCCCCAAAGTATCTACACAGGGCCCAGAGCGATAGGACAGTGGGTAGGTCATTTACCTTGCATGTGGCCATACTGGGTATGATCTCTGGCATCCCACATGGTCCCCTGAGCATCTCTAGGAGTAGTAATTCCTGAGTGCAGAGCCAGGAGTAACCCCTGAGCATTGCTGAGTGTGACCCTAAAGAAAAAAAAATACTACACAATTTTCCTCTAGAAACGTAAAGTATTAGCACCCACTCGATTGTTCCTAGAAATTAAGTGCCATGGATGCCTTCATAATATCTGGTTACTAGATACAGCCTCATTCCAGAACAACAAAATGATGAAGAGAATTTGCATAAATGCACTGAATTCAAGGTCATTATTATTCTTCTGCCAGTAACTGAGAGGGCATCAATCTCTCAAATTTGTGGAACACCACACTTACCAAATGAGTTCAGGTTTTATAAAAGGAAGACAATAAATGTGTATCATTAGTTATTAGAAGCATAATCATAATTCTATCAGCTACAAGAATTCAAGAAAAAGCACAGAACAATGACTTTCAACTGGGAGAGAGCCTCGAAAAGATCAAATTATGTTCAGGTTCTTTACCATAGCTTCTCGCTTTTAAGTTACCCACTCTGCAACTTTGATATTTTATGCCTTGGACAGACTGAAACTCTAGCACGTATTGGTGCTTGAGAGAATTCTGTTGAAGAAAGCTCAGTTTTAAGAAAGCCCCCTACATCCAGATTGAAGGGTGGAAAGGTTAAGATGAACAGGAAATTTGGAAAAGGTTCAGCTGTATGAGCTATTACAAGTCTTCTGATAATAGAGCAGGTATTAAATTCATGAGACACTGAAAATTGAATTGCTGAGACAAGAGCTATTGTGACTAGAATAGCAAACGCCAGATCATGAATCTATTCACATGGTAAGGATCAGAAGATGATTAACACAAGTGACAGAGATGTTCTCCTTTACTTGAAACATTGAGGGAGGCTCAATTTTTTGGTAGTGGGAGAAAAAAAAGTCTGTTGCAAACATTTGTCAAATTGTCTATACTCTGTAGTCCAAAATGTTTCAGATTTCATAGTTGGATAGACAGGACAACAATACTGTTAATGTTAATTCTATATTTTTTCCTGAATAATATGGACTATGACTTTTCAAAAGTAGAAAACCACTCTGATATCAGAGTGGGCATTTATGGCCTCAACCAAGATCTATAATGTGCAGACAGTCAAAAGATGTCAGTAGCAATTCTCAGAATTCCATTTGCATATATGTACCTAGATAGAGTCGCAGGAAAGTACTTAGAACAGACAATTTCTCTACTTTGTGATCAAGATCTAGAAATTGTGAACATAATGAGTAGGAAAAAAAATCCTGTCCTGGCTTTTCAATCGAGCACAAAATCAAGTGCTGGCTTCGGCAACACATTTACTAAAATTAGAATACAGAATCAAAAGTATGTAGGAACTACTATAATCTAAACCTTTATTTTACCTATTTTGTCAGATGCCAGAAATGGTCTAATATGCAAAAACTAAAATATTTACTACTTGTTTAATAGTAAGAAGGAAAATGTTCTGTCAAAATTATCCATTCCATAGAACATATATTAACTGTTATACTGAGGGACTTTGCAGAAATGAAATTAAGGATAATAAGGGTCATTCATACTGAGATTCATAACCATAAAAAGAAGACTTTAAAGTAAAGGTACTAGTTTAGAAGAATAACGATGCTGCGTAACCTATTAGGAGGATGGAGGAAGGGACAAATTCTGAGGCAAGGAATGGCAGGGCTGAAAAGACAATTCAGTGAAAAAAGTTGTTTGCCTGAAACTCAACTATAAATAACTGTTAATCATGGGATTTTAATAACATATAAACAATTTATAAAACGAATTTCTTAAATGCATCTGAGAAAAGATATGGAATTTGATTCTTGTAAAGAGTCAAAAATGAGTCAAATAGAAAAAAAATCTCAGCGTCACAGAAGTTGAAAAATCTATTAACAACTTCAAGTGAATTTCTACACTAAAATTAAAATTTTATTTTAAAATAGGTTTGATAATTTACCTATATATTTTCATATTTGTAATGCAATATAATTACAATGAAATGTTAGAAATTCAATTTTATGCTTCTATGAGTGTATAAATATGTACCAATTTTAGTTGCACACATGAACTTAATTCACTATATAAGTCTTATCAGTGATACAAAACTCAATAGGGAATAAATTGTTATGAGTATCAGAATATAAATTCTATTGAGATGCACAGACATTTAAATATTTTCCAATACTGAATTATTATATGAATAAAAAAATTGAGTTCTGAATTCTAGTCAAAATCCTTGCATTAATAATTTCACAATATGGTTTAATAACCAAAGAAGTTGAAGAAAAATAAAGTAACTTTTCCAACTGAAATAAATGTTTATGGAGACATCATTCATATAATTGGAAACTTATCATATAGCACAGTTTGTTTTTTCCTGACTTTTTTTTAAATTAATATTTTTATAAAGAACTGTGATTTACAAAGTTGTTTATAGCTTAGTTTTAGCTATCAAATTTCATTGTTGAAAGGGATAATTCCAGCCTAGAACTGAGCATTGAATACAAGCAGATACTGCCATAGAGGCAGGCTAAAGGAGAGGGGAGGGATCAGGGACACTGGTGGTGGGAAATGGGCACTGGTGGAGGGATATGTGCTGGAACTCTGTATGACTGAAACCCAAACATGAACATCTTTGTAATCATATATCTCACGGTGGTATAATAAAATATAAAAAAATCCAACACCAGTCCTACCACCATTGTCATGTTCCCTCCACCAGTTTTCCATATTCTCTTCCTACCCCCAACTACCACGTTTTCCCTATCTGTCAAATTAACAAGAAAATAAGAAAGTTGTTTGCACTGTTAATTTATAACATAGCTCTTCATCAGAAAATGTTTAAACAAAACAAAGGATCTCCAACATATCTGTTGTCTTATCAGCACAATCAGAAGAGAGACAGGACATCTTTCATAGAAACCATATATGCAGGTGACTTTTTTCCAGCCTCCATGACATGGCATGCCTACCTCCCAAAAGTCACTGCCCAAGTTTTTTTTGCTTCTCTTCATAAGCTACAGAGGGGACACATTAAGAGGACTTTAAAAGTTTAGGAAAGGAGAAAATCAATTTTGAATCTGGAACAAACCCTCTCCTCACACCAACCCCTACATTAACTCTGTAGGCTTCAACCATTATTTGATCACTTGCTGCTTGCATTTCCCCCATCAATTAATGAGATGGGGAAATACATCAAATAATAACAGCTTCTATTCCTCTAGGCATCTCAGTTCTGTCATGTGGAAAATTAGTGTAATGACCAGAGTGTCAAATGCATAGGAAGGCTAAGAGAATAGAAAATCATCAAAAGAGACT
Source organism: Cryptotis parvus (assembly GCA_021461705.1). Taxonomy (NCBI): domain Eukaryota; kingdom Metazoa; phylum Chordata; class Mammalia; order Eulipotyphla; family Soricidae; genus Cryptotis; species Cryptotis parvus. The sequence continues at coordinate 25,237 of JAJIBD010004406.1, forward strand.
TAAGCACTATATATTATTTTTATTATTGCTGTATCTTAGGCACTGTACTGAGCAGCTGCAAGTGGTGGGAACCTATGTATATGAAACTAACTGAAAATTTAACAAAACCTACAATTAATACTAAAATGAACACTGAATTTTTCTTCAAGGAGTAGTTCTGGAACAGAGTAAAATCAGGAACGCTGTCTAAATACAATCCAGAACAGACTAATTCCATTCACTTGGTATAGACTCATCCACATATATGTCATGTGGGCCATTCCATTATATAATTTTCTACATACCTTAGTAAGATTTATATTTCCACAAATATACAATATAGCTACATACAATCAACATAGATTGACATGTAACAAGAATTACATTATATGTGGCTTATAGAACAACATCAAAATCACAAGTAGTTTTAGAGTTGAAGAAATCCATATTGATCCCCTAACTTCAAGGATTCTGTTATTTTGCAGAGAATAAGGAAAACTTTAAGATTTGTGTGTGGAGTGTTGCAGCACTCCTCTAAGAGCCTCTGTATCTGCTCTGAGTTGCCGCCTGCAAATCACTTTGCAGATAAGGGGGTAGTCTAAATGTGGCAGTTTATCTGACCATGTATTCTGTACTAGTTGGTATAAATATTCTCTCATGCTACCACAATCATCGTGGGACTAGCTAGATCTTACCAGCATATTTGCCTGGCCACAGAGAGAAATAATTAGACCTAAATAATTAGACCAGAGAGAAATGCTGTTTGCCTCCAAGCAAGCAAGCATGGCTCCCTGATATACTCAAAGGCAACTAAAATACAAAACTACCGTGAAGTAGACCGAGACTTGTGAAGGTTTGGAGACATATTTAACTGGTACTAGTATTAGACTTTGGTATAGAGACAAGCCATCTCAGAAACCCTCTTCTCTACCCTATAAAGGCTTTTCCAGGCAGATCTTGGCTCAAGACATTAGCATATAAAAGGGCCTAGGTGAGGTGCTGGGAGAAATTACCTGAGGGCATTTGACCCTCCCTGCTTTCCACAATAGTGGGAGGGAGGTCTGAGTTGCAGGGTGCAAAATTAGCCTGCTTTCTCTCTCTCACTCTCTCTTTTTGGGCTCTCTCTTTGTGAGCTCACACCCTTCTTGGGAGTCTTGTCTTTGTCTCCTCTTTACAGGCCTTTACACGTGGTGGCCGCCATTTTGGCCTGCACATGGCTGGGGTTCTAGCAAGGAATCCTAAGCACAGGGTTTTTCCTATTGTGGATTTGTATGCCTGAACCTGTGATAAGTAAAGCCTTTTAAAACTGCATCGGATTACTGAGTCTTCATCCATTCCCTGCCGGCTTCAGAGGTAGAAGGGAGCTTCCCAGCACTGTTGGGGACCCTGGCAGTGTCCCGACACCTGTAAATATATATAAATATATATATATATATGAAATATATATCTTATATATAGACTTATAGAGACTGCTATATATACAAGTTCATATATAGTCTATATATAGTTTTATATAGTCATATATATAAACTATAGTTTTATATAGTCATATATATAAACTATAGAATTTATATATAAAATCTATATATAAGATATATGTGTTTTATATAAATATATATAGACTTATATAAATAAGTCTATACGATATTTATCATATTGGTGATAAATGAGTTATACTGACACTTTCATCCACAGGCTCACAGAGCTTACATCAAAGAAAATTATGTTCTTGTAATAACCCCAATTGGCCAGTAGAAGTTTATGGCAGTTTAATAGACATGTTGCTTTTAAATGGGAATGCTTTGGAAGGCTTCATGGAAGAGGAGAAATTTCAGCAGATCAATGAGGCTATTGACTTATGAATTTACTTGCATTACAATTTACTTACTTAGTCTGACTAGAACCACAAAAGTTAGGGAAATACAAAAGTTTGTAGTGGGATGAAAATACAATGCAACGGAAAATAGTAAGGCAAAGATCTGATACTATGTTTGAAAACAGTCTAGGAAAATGAGTGATGAAGAAACCCTGAAAAAAATTCATTCTCGATACATTGTTATGTAAGGCTAATGCTTTGTCTTGGCTGCCTCTGAAATAGTAGCTGTGGAATCAGGTATAAATTTATTTCACTTTCTAAGCCTCAGTTTAGTGTTGGTTCAATATGTGTAAACATAACAGATGTATCCTCTATGCATTATTGAGAGTATTCAGTAAGAGTGTTAAATGAGATAGTTTGTGGTAAATACTTATGTTCTAGCCTGGACACAATAAACAGTCAATAGTTGTGTGTTTTTTTTTTTAAATAGGGCTGAGGCAGTCATCAGACAGAGTCTATAAATCTGTAGACATGGCAACAGAAACTGCACCCTGAAAAATGCTCTTCACTCTGTTACTGCTTTCTTTGCAACTGTTCATGGACAAAATTCCCCACTAATATTTTATGGATTAAAGGCTATTGTGGTCCCACTCTTGCCTCCATATCTGAGACCCTCATTTTCTCCTCCAACCTTTCTGATGAGTTTAACCTCCAGGCTACCTATCTCAGGTGATTTTGGAAAGGAAAGTGGATTTCCCTTCTGCCTAGCTGGATACCATCAGCCTCCACAACCGCGCATCTCTCCCAAACAGCTCTGCTTATGCCATCACAGCTCACTCCAGTCACTGAGTGAAGACCAGTAGGCAAAAAAAGAGCAAAATGAAAGTTCACCCTCAATAGAGCAGGAGCACAGAAAACACAAAGAGGAAGCCACAGAAAGCCCACCAAGCTGCAAAACTAGCATGAAAGACTCTACCAGTGGCATCTAGTTCTGTAAACTCTCAGAATGACTTAGTGAAACCAGGTCTTCACTATAGAGTTTAAAGAAATGATGGCACAGGTAGTCAGCAAAGCATGAGAAAGTGAGCGAGTCAAAAGGAGAACATTATAATCAGAAGTGACAGAAGAGTGTTGTAGGTGAAACAAAAAGTCAACAGATGGTCTCTGCAGCAGAACAGCATCTGAGGAAAAGATCACGAACTCCAAGATGAGATGCAGGGAACCTGAAAGAAGGGACTGAGGAGAGAGGTAATACAATGGATGACCCAGGTTCTAACCCCAGAACCGTATATGGCCCTATAAGACTGACAGGAGTGGTCTCGAGCTCAAAACCAGGGAGAAATTGCTGTGCACAGCTAGATGTGGCCTTAAGCCCAAAGTGAGCAGGGAAAAGAGATGAAAAAAAGGTTAAAATAAATTAGCAGCATACCAGAGAACTAGGAATGAGTTCAAGAGGAAAAATATGATACAATTCATGAATGTCCTTGAAGAATAAAAAAGACAAATTTGAAGAAGAACCATTATTTAACAAAAGCATAGAAAGGACTATCCAGAACTGAGGAGCACAGTCACTCAGATGCACAAAGAGTGATAGATCCCAGTAAAAACAGAAACACATAGAAAACCTCTAAGGCACATTATTGTCAGTATAACAAACATCAAAGACAGACAGATCTTGAAAGCAGCAAGATAAAAAGGGAACTTAGATGCAATGGAACTCCTCTAAAAATTCACAACAAATCTATCAAAGGAGTCTCTACTAGTCAAATGTAGATGGCAGTAACAACACACACAAACAAAAAGGCATCAATGAAAGGAAAACGAATATTTCATCAAATAATGGTAATAATACATCTATAATATTCATATTATATTAGAAAGGGACAACCCAAGTTTGTGGACAGGCATAGCTTAAGGAATGTACAATTTTGGAAACCAGTTTTGCTAAAAGTGTACAAAAATTTCCGAAACAAGATAAACTCTCATAACTTTGCCATTAAATATAACATTAAATATAACATTCATTCATAGTGCTTATAGTAGTCCCCCACTAGATTAAGAAAGGCCTACTTATTCTTAACTTGGAAGTATTTTTTATGCCTCTTCAATATGAATACCATTTTATTTATATCAAGTGTTCTATGTCTATTCAGGTGATTATTTTTTATGGTCATAGAAACTTTTACTACAAAGTTTCTCTGTTAATGCAGTTACTTAATATAGTTAGATATATTAAAATGTAATACAATACAATCTAATATAATTAGATATATTACAATATTTTCGAATAAAAGAACACATTTTCTTCTTTAATTTTTTTGTAGTTTTGGGTCATATCTGGCAATGCTCAGGAGTTGCTTCTGGCTCTGTACTCAATAATTAATCCTGGAAGAGCTTGGTGGACCATATGGGATGCTGGGGACTGAAACTCAGGGTGGCCTTGCGCAGGGCAAAAGCCCTACTCATGTATACTTAAGCTTTGATAGTTGTATTTAGTTTTTTCTTCAACACTGAAAAAATGCTCCTCTCTTAACTCTTTCTAAATAGTATATTTGTAGGATTTATCTATTTTGTGTGTTTTAATATATAAAATATGTATACAGTTATTTAAATTTTTTTTGCTGTTTCCAACAATTAGTAGAAAACAGGTATATATTTAGATCCCACAAACGAATGAAGTCTTATATCTGTCCTTATCCTTCTGACTGATCTCACTCAGCATGAAAATCTCCTTGTTCATCCATTTGTAGGTAAATTTCATGACTTTGTTTTTCCTGAGAGTTGCATAGTATTCCATTGTGTAGATTTCTCACAGTACTCAGGTTGTTTAAAGATTCTGACTATTATGAATAGTGCTGCGATGAATATAGAAGTGCAGATGTTGTTTCTGCTGTGTGTTTCCTGGGTCTCCAGGTATTAAGCAATGAATGTAGGCAAAGCATTTACATGATAATCCCTAAATATATGTAGGGAAAGCCATAATGTGTAAGAGAGGGAGAGAGAGAGAGAGAGAGAGAGAGAGAGAGAGAGAGAGAGAGAGAGAGAAAGAGTGCCTATAAAGGCAGGCTGAGGGAGGGGATAGGGATTCAGGGGACATTGTTGGTGGGGAATGGGCACTGGTGGAGGGATGGGTGCTGGACACAGTATGACTGAAACCCAATCATGAATATCTTCATAACTGTATAACTCACGGTGGTATAATAAGATAAATCTAAAAATCTATGCCTATATAAAAGGAATACCTAATAATTTAAAATTCTCTATCATTTCAGGCACTTAACTTTATGTATCAATGTATCTGGAGGTGTCACCACCTTCACAATACAAAAAAAATTCTCTTCTGTGTGGGGTACTAAAGACATAATAAGAGAATAACAAACAGCCCAAAGCATATAAATATATATTTTGTCTGCAGAACTGAGTTTACATGCTTCCTTTGTAGGAATGCGTGGTTGTTGGAAGGGGACCTTGCAACACTGGAGAAGGGAAGCAGATACTCTAGCGATGGGTGTAGTACTGGCATGATGTTTGCATAAACAACATAATAATATAATAAATCAGATACCTCAATAAAATGTAAGTACATTGAAATAAATGAATAATGGGATTGGCACATGGACCAGATATACAGCTGATAATCTACTTGTCTTGCATGTGGCAGACCCAGGTTTGATACAAAGCACTACATATGCTCCACTTGCCCAGCACCTGCAGGGAGTGAACCCTGAGTTTAGAACCAGGGATAACTCCTTGATTATTCCAGAAGACCCAAGCCCTTCTCCCAAGAATTGAACTCAGCAGAAAGAGAAGTTTTTGAGTGCTCTCCTAGATCTGGAGATGGAATCTTGCATCTCACATATGCAAGGGGGAACTATAGTACTGAGTTCTATACTCAACGCTGTAGGACATGGCTTTGAGGGAACATATATAAAAAGAAAGAAAAGATGTTAAAAAGATTTCAGTAGGATCCATTACATATAAAATCGTTATAGCTCAAGAATTTTCAGTAAAGGACTGCTACTTCTAGAGAAGGGTTTTTTTTAAGAAAGCACTTTTCTTTATCTTCCGGGAAAAGTCCAAAGATAATTCAAATGGAAATTTAACAAGGTAATCGTGTAAGACTTGAATATGTAATCATTGCATCTTTTCCTAAAATACAAGTTTAATTGTTTTAGGTTTACTTGGTATATGTTAAAGCAACTATAACTGACTGGGCATTGTTCTCTTCAATTACCAAGCTGTGCTACATGTAGGGGTCCCCAGCATTTGTTGGCTTCTTCCTGAGAAGACCCTGAGGAAACTATGCAAGGTCCTGCAGTCTGACTCATATAAAACATACTAGGTATTTAAGCATGGTCTGAATGAACAATGATAAGCTACTTGCAATTTCTCAGAATCTCGGCTTGGCTGTTCAGCAGATCAACTTTGTCTTATGGCTGTGCCCACCTCATGGAGTCCTTCCAGTATTCTCTTCTAACTCAGTCTCCCGAACTGAACCCTGCAAGTAATCTTCTTATTTACATAATGTCCCTGTTCCCATCATTTCTGTTTGCCAAATCAAGGAACCAAGGAGGATGAAGGAAATGATTATTGAATCTCTTGTTTGCTATTTACTTACTAGTACAAATTTATATAGGTAAATTTAATGTTTTGAGCTTCACTTCCTTTGTTTGCAATCTGATGACAGTTATATTCAACTACAAGGCTGTTGTGGGGATAATAGGAAACACGGCATTAAACACAGAATTTGGTGCGATATGATTAACAAGCTGTTAATTATCGTATTTTCAGCACTCTGGGGAATTTGTGAAGCCACGGAAAGTAACTTGATGCCAAGAGTTTTATAGGAGTACAATGACAGAAATTAATTTAGTAGTTAGCATGGAAACTATAAGGACACCTCCTCCCACTGTGCCCGATGCCGCTAAATTCCTGACAGATCCCTAAAACTGACACCAAATTTTCTTAAAGTTTGAGCTTGCCTCCTCTAATGCCAGCCACAATGTCACTATTACAATTCAGGTCACTGACAGTCGTCCTATATGCCCCTTTATTTTCCTTAATCTATGGATCTTCCCTTAATCAGTGCTGCAGAGCCAGCATCCATTTCCATGCTTTAAATCAGATTTCAGTGGTGTATCTGTCTTCATCCTGCATGTCTTTGCACTCTCCCTTTGGCTAAACCCATCCTGAGTCTGCACTTTGCATTTGATTTCACACTCAATTCCTCTTCAGAGTTCTACAATCCCAACAATGCTTCAGAGGACTTAGTTTAGATTTTACTGGAAATGCAATATTTCTCAGTTTGTGCTGCAAGCAGGCTTTCTTTTATTTATGTATATATTATTAGTTTGAAAAGTAATAATACCTGACAATGTGCTAAGTAATATAGAGACAAAATATATTTTATTCTCAAAAAAAAAGGAAAAAAAGATGGGCACAGTGATATAATACAGCCCGGCAAGGCATTTGTTTTGCATGAAGCCAAGAAGCCTGTTTTGTTCCCTGGCCCGCATATGGTCCAATGATCTTGACTAGGATTATCTCTCAGCAAAGAGCCAGCAGCAAGACCTAGGCACTATTTTTGTGTGACTCCTCAAGACCAAAATGAAATAAAACATAAAACAAAATAAAAAAACATGGATTATTTGAAATGAGGCAGAGGGGAGAAAGGACAGATATATAATGGCCACATTCATTTTCAGGACAAAAATAGTATGATACTAATATCTAAGACCAGGCAAAGCATGGATTGGGAGTACCTGTCTGTGGGTGAAAATTACCCCAGTGAGTGGTAGTCAGAAGTTAGGTAAGACAGAGAAAGGGGCCAGTGTGCTAATAGTTGTTGGGAATGATAATACCAGTCTAGAACTGAGCATTGAATACAAAGGGATATAAATGATGACCTCTAAATGTATGTATTGCAAGCCATAATGTGTAGAGAAGAGAGAGAAAAACAGAGAGAGATCAGAGAGAGAATCAGAGAGAGAGAGAGAGAGAGAGAGAGAGTCAAAATGCCTACCACAGGAGGCAGGCCGGGGGATGAGGAGGGAATCAAATGATATTGGTGGTGGGAATGGGCACTGGTGGAGGGATGGGTGCTGGAAAACTGTATGACTGAAACCTAAACATGAACATCTTTGTAATTGTATATATCATGGTGGCATAATAAAAAATAAACAAAAAATTGAAATGATATTGAATTCTCAAGTACTTCTGTTTCAAGCATCTTAGTCATCTAAGAGTCAAAAGATAAAAGGTCACTATTAAAACATTTGTAGTGTGTCACTTAACAGTTTATAAAACCAGCATGACTTCATGTCACACTTGTGAACATGGCTAGATGCAAAGTGAATAATTCACTGATTTAATTTAACATGACTCAGAAGCTACTTGCATCATTTTTGGAAAGCACTGCAGCAAAGGAGAGTCTCTGATTATCTAATGTTCCAGTAATCATTATATTCGGAAGGAGTTGAAATGTCAGGTTACTTGGTTTTGTTGCATTAATATCCTAACAACATATTATTACAAATACAAGGTTAAATGAATCAGACAGAAGATTTGTTTTTATACTATGTATTTAATGTCAAAAACTAGCTGAGATAACTTAATAAAAAATTTTCCCTTCTCCCCAGCATCTACCCACGGACATATTCTATTTATACTCTTGACATAATCCTGGAGAAACCCCATATTCCTGCTGTTCCTGATAAAAGCGGTGTGGAGAAAGAAACAGTAAGGGACTCTCTGTATATCCCTTGATTCTTTATTATTATTATTTAAAATATTATTTTTTGGAGTATGAGAGTAATTCTTAGAGACTCCTAGAGAATTACAGACATGGGGTAGAACTGCTACTTGCTCTCCCTGTTGCCCAGCCACTCACGAGGCACCGGGAGGGATGGTGGGTTCTAGCCCTGGCCCCCCACCCCAGCAGAGCCTCACAAGCAAGCCAGACGACCCACCCCACTCCATGATGGCCACCATTTTCCACATCAGACTTCCCTCTCATCAGAACTCCACCTGGCAGACAGCCAGATCATCGACACCCACCCTGCAGCAGTTTTTTTCCAATCCGCCTTAGAGCCCCACAAGAGTTAGATGACTCCCCACTCCATGGGCACCAACATTTTCCACATCTGGACTTCCCTCTCATCATAACTCCACCCAGCAGAAGAGCCTTATCACAGCCTGGCCTCAGTGACCACTTGCGGATCATCAGTAAATGCTGGAGATCAGAGGTGACTACAAGTGTATGCCACCCACATGGCAAGAGCCTGGCAAGCCTACCCGTGTCGTATTTGATATGCCAAATACCAGTAACAATTATAGACCTCATTCCCATGACATGATGGAATGGTTTTGAGGCTCTTTATGTTCCTGGAGCAAGCAGATGCACTTGGGCTCTACTAGCATGAGACAGGACATATGGAGATGCTACTGGTGCCCTCCAGGAGCAAATCGATGATGGACAGAAAGACAGTGATACAGTGATGAGGTAACTCTGAATGTCCTAGGTCAGAGAATTTTCTTTGATCTTTGGACAGACAGTTCCAACCTAGGACCCATGAGTTTTTGGGCTTTCTCTGCTATGAAAACATTCTGCACAAAAATGTTGGAAATTGAGAGATGGGTTTAAGCCAATTTCTTCCAGCTGAAGCTAACACACATCAGAAGACAATTAATGGAATTCAGGCAGATGGACAAGGGCCAGTTTAGATATGCAGAGCCTAACTAATCCTGATAAAAACACTAAGTAGGACCTGAGCAGAACTAAAACACTGAGTAGGACCTGAGCAGTACTACAGGGGGTGGATTAAGGCACTTGTTCTGCATACAGCCAGTTCAGGTTCATTCCTGGCACTGTCTATGTTCTATCAAGCATATCAGTAGTGATCCTGAGCACAGTACCTGTAGTCAAGCTCACAAGCATCACAGAGGTGGCCCAAGACTCAAAACACCATGTGAAAAGCAAAACTATCATCTTGAAGATATGTATGCATACCTGCATTCCTTGAAACTCTATGTCCAGTAGCTAACATATAGAAACAACCTAAGTTGCCCAGGGCAGGCGAGTGGGATTTGTACACAATTTAGTATATACACTCTGGGATACTAAACTACAAGGGGGCAGTGAGATAAAGTTTTGCCTTTTGTGACAATATGAATAAAACTGGAGGGAACTGTGCTAAGTGAAGTAAATCAGAGTGAAAAAAAAATCAAGTGCAGAATATTTCACTTATATGTAGAATAAAGGAAATGATGTAATGGAACAGACCAAACTAAACGGAAAGAAACTCTTGAATTTTAACTTCAGAACAGACATTCCATGGGTGGGATTGCTCCTAAAAACATGGTGTTGAAAACAAGTGTTAACTACTGAGTGAAATTATATCTGGACAAAGAAAAGGGCCAAATAAATTAATCCAAGATGCATTATAATGCAAATCCTATATTAAAACAATCACAAAATTAAAAGACTATCCTTTCATCATAAATCTCTCAAGTTCTTCAAAACTGAAAGCACAACATACCACAAAAAAGACTGCATGTGTCTGTTACTTTATGATCATCTAAATATAAAATCATTTCAGAACTGTGTTATGACAAATTTGAAGATGCTGTTACCTGTGTTTGACTGCTCTTTTCACTGTTTTTCACTTGGTAAATTCTGAACACTTTTTCTTTTTTATAAAAATTTATTTTTAATAAACATCCCATGTCAGTCTACTTGGACATGGGGCAGAGCTACTACTGGCTCTCCCTGTGACCAGCTGCTCACGAGGCGCCGGATGGATGGTGGGTTCACAGCCCTGGCCCACCACCCCAGCAGAGCCTAGCAACAAGTCAGATGACCCCCACTCCATGAGGGGCCTCCATTTTCCACATCGGACTTCTCTCGTCAGACATCCACCCAGCAGACCAGCCTATCAGCGCCCGGTTCATCAATAAATACTGGACTTAGAGATGCCTACAAGAGTATGCTACCTGCACGCCCAGAGCCTGGCAAGCTACCGTGTTGTACTTGATATATGCCAAATACCAGTAACAATTATAGACCTCATTCGGAATGGATTGAAAGCTCTTTTATGTTCCTGGAGCAAGCAGATGCCTTGGGCTCTACTAGCATGAGACAGGACATGGAGATGTTCACTGGGGCCCGCTCGAGCAAATCGATGATGAGCGGGAAGACAGTGATACAGTGATACAGTAAACATCCAGCCATAACTGTTGATATAATTCTAAAAATTAAACTTGAATAGATAAAAATGTTCCAGTATTAAAATCAATATTATAACAATCAATTTATGTTAAAAATTGTTATAACTGATTTCAGAGTCTTTAAGTCCTTGTCTAAAAAATTTATTATGCATGTCAGTTGCTTTAGGAAGTGTTGTAGAGCCATATATATAGAGACTTTTAGGTCAAAGTTTCAGAGATTTTTGAGGTCCATAGTTTGGGCTAATGAATCCACATTGGTAGCTGTGGAAGATGAAGTGCGGTTGCCTGGGCATCAGAAAATATGGGGAATTTGGAGGCTACCCACCCTGATTCTAAAAAGCAACAGAGTTCTCAGCTTGGTCACCGGGTAGCTGAAATTATTTGCAGATTTGCATCTCTACAGAGAATATTCATGAAGATGTGGAGTTGAGCCCTTGGTGTGGCTGCAGTGATGAGGTGTGGGCTCAGCTAAGGCAACAAGCTGGGTGGGTACTCAACATACCTCCCAAGGGTGCCCCAGAGTTTTAAGCTGCAGGGGTGGGTGATTCCATAAATTGTATCTGGTTGGCAAGCATCTCCTCACGTTTAGTCAGATTCCTCCATCTTTTAAAACACTGACTTAGCATTATTTTTTCATAAATTAATCCTTGTCACCTGTCACTAGTCTTCCCACTGTTCATCGATTTGGTCGAGCGGGCACCAGTAATGTCTCCATTTCGTTGGGAATGAGGTCCATTATTGTTACTGTTTTTAGGCACACTAGACTCCACCACGGGTAGCTTTCTAGGGGCTCTGTGGCTCTGGGTTCACACCAGGGGGCCAGTCTTTTCTATGTCAGAACATCAACCAACCCAGGACCCACAGGTCAAGAGCCCAGGGTGGGGCAAGCCTGTCTCCTGTCTACCACCTGCCAGTACAGCCGGGCAATGCAGCCACACCTGCAACACCTCCTGTATAAAATCATTTTCTGCCACTGCACCACTATAATAATAGAATATTGTGTCTCACCCACTAACTAAATCCAGTACAGTAATTTATATTTGGCAGACACACTTCACACATCTAAATTATTTTAATATTTACAAATGGATCAAGGAAGAATTGTTACTAGCATTAACCTGTTTTGATAGGGTAAAAAATAATAGATGCACAGTAAAAGTTTCATATTCCAGCTAGAAATTTTGATTCAGATTGGCAGATACCAGAGTCTATATATTTTATGCTTTTGAAATTATAAGCTCTAAAAAGGCATGAAGTATGCTCAAATGACTCCTAGATTTGCCCGATATGAACAATAGTTAACTTGGTACAAAAAATTTCTACTTAAACTACTAAATGGCAAAGTGGTGCTTTATGCTTGGCATCCAGTTCACTCTCAAAGGACAGTAGTTGGGCTTGGACAATAGTCCAGTATGTAGGCCTATTTGTCTTACAAATAGCTTACAAGTTGAACAGCTTAGAGTTCAATCTCCAACATCCACATAGCACTGCCAGGTGTAATACCTGAGTGCAGAGATAGGAACAGCCCCTAGAGCATTGCTAGTGTGACACAATGATAAAAACAAAAAGATATTAGTATTTTTGGAAACATACATTGAAACAGTGAAGTCAACTGCTATGTAATTACCAAGAAAAATACACCATCCAGCCATTATATCTTCCTCACTCAGTTTCACAGATCCTTTATCACACAAAATCCAATGCATTTCTCAGTAGGAGTGATTATAATCACTGTGTCCATGAGATTCCTATGGCATCTACAACTTACACAGATTGAAGAAAGTATTTTGTTTGTTCATGGAAATCTCCAGTAAATTTAAACGCATTAGTTAATGAGTGGTGATTTCTTCATTTTCTATTTCACTTTGATTATTAAGAGAATTTTCTTTTTTTTAATTTTTTTTTTGATTTTTACAATTACAAAGATATACAATTAAAAAAAGTTCCATATTTAGAAATTGGTCATACAGTGTTTGCAGATTTCCCATCCTGCCACCAATTGCCCATCCTCCCACCACCAGCGTTCAGCTCCCTCCCCCTCCCCCAGCCTTCCTCCATGGCTTGGGTTCTTTATTTCTTTCCTTTCTACTCTCTTTCTCTTTTTTCCTTCCCTTCCAGACCATGGATTACAGAACGTACATTAAAGGGTTGTCATGTATATCTTTTGCCTGTATTTAATGCTCAAGTTCTAGGATTGGCATTAGTACCCTCACAATTGTGCTTACACTGTTTCCATTTCTCTATCTTACCCTAGCCTCTCAGCTCCCACACGTTTGTGATAATTTCCACCTTTGACGAGACCTCCTGATATATATTTCACTTGACCTTGGATATTGGTATCATAAAATGTACCTGCTCCTCTTTATGTTATGCAGATAGTAATGCAGTCATTCTGAATCTGTCTATCTCCTTCTGGCTAATTTCACTCAACATAATCTTCTCCATGTCCATTTATTTATAGGCAAATTTTATAACTTCATTTTTTCCTAACAGTTGCGTAGTATTCCATTGTGTAGATGTACCAAAGCTTTTTATCCAGTCATCGATTTTTGGGCACTCTGGTTGCTTCCAGATTCTGGCTATTTTGAATAATGCTGCTATGAACATAAAAGCAGGGATGGTGTTTCCACTGCATATTTTTAGCTTCCCAGAGTAGATTCCCAGGAGTGGTATGGCTGGGTCAAATGGGAGTTCAATTTCTAGTCTTTGGAGGAATGTCCATATTGTTTTCCAGAAAGGCTGTACCAGCCAGCATTACCACCAACAATGGATAAGTGTCCCCTTTTCCCCCACATCCACGCCAGCACTTGTTGTTCTTGCTCTTTAGAATATGTGCCAGTCTCTGTGGTGTAAAGTGATATCTCATTGTTGTTTTGATTTGCATCTCTCTGATGATTAGTGATCACTTGATCACTTGAATACTGTTATTCATCGATTTGCTCGGCGGGCGCCAGTAACATTTCCATTGGATCCTATCACGTGCCAAGGTAGCCCAATGGCATCTGGTTGATTCAGGAATATGAAGAGCCTCAAACCGTTCCTTCAGGGTCTTAACAAGGATGTCTGACCATCTTGTAGGTGGGCGGCCACGTGATCTTTTGACATCCCGTGGAATCCAGTCAGTAACGGCTCTAGTCCAGCGGTTGTCTCCAAATCGCATTACATGTCCAGCCCATCTGATTTTCGAAGCCTTGGCAAGCGAGACAGTGTCCCTGATTCTGGAATAGCGACGGAGGTCAGAACTCCAGATTCCTTCACTCACTTGAGTGAGATTTGATATTCAAAGCATAGCTCTTTTCGATTCCTCTCTGGGGAGACCCGAATAGCAGTCTCATCCTGCTTTCGTAGGGCCCAGGTCTCTGAGAGTATGTTAATGCAGGGAGGAATGATGGAGTCGAAGAGAGGTGCCCGGAGCCGGAGGGTTCTTTGTCCTTTTAGCGATTTCTTCAAAGCCTTTGAAGGCATTCCATGCCACTCTCTTCCTCCTGCGCAGCTCAGGTTTTAGGTTGTTCATAATGTTGACTTCTCGACCTAGGTACACATAACTGCTGCATTCAGAGATGTTTGTTCCATTGAGAGTGAACGGGGCCTCAGGAACTAGCTCATTTTTTCATGAACATAGTTTTCTTCAGATTCCGCTGTAGACCTATCTTTCCACATTCTCGGTCGAAGTCAGCCAGCATTTGTGCCACTTGGCTAATGTTTGGTGTTATTAGAGCGATGTCATCAGCGAAGCGGAGGGTGGTGTAGTTGCCCGACCATCTATCTTCACTCCCATTCCTTCCCATTCTAATTGTCGCATGATGTTCTCGAGGGTGGTGCTGAAGAGTTTTGGTGAAATGGCATCACCCTGTCGAACCCCTCTTTTTGACATCAATGATCATTTCTTTGTAGAATGGTGAGATCCTGGTGGTGAATCCGTAATACAGCTCCACGAAGGATCTTGATGTATTGGGTTTGAACACCCTGTTTGGCTAGGGCTTCGATGACTGCTTCAGTCTCCACAGAATCAAAGGCTTTCTGTAAATCAATGAACCTGAGACAGAGTGGCATCTTGTACTCCCCTACAAACATCAATGAGCCTGGTTACTGTGTGGATATGGTCGATTGTGCTGAATCCTTTCCAGAAACATGCTTGCTCGCATGGTTGACCTTCATCTAGTGTTCTGCTAATCCTGTTCAGGATGACTCATGTAAACAGCTTGTAGATGACAGACAACAGGCAGATGGGGCGATAGTTGCCTATGTCATGAATGTCTCCCTTCTTGAACAGTAGAACTGTCCTGCTGGTTTTTCCATTGGGAGGGCACCTTGCATTCGAACAGGTCGCGTGTGAAGAGCCAAGCTAGTGTATTGATGAGTACCGATGGCAGATTCTTCAGGTGTTCGAGTCTGACTTTGTCTGGGCCTGATGCTGTTCCCTTCTTTTACCGCCGAGATGGCATGTCGGTTTCAGAAGGGAGAACGTTGGGAATGACATATCCATCCTGTGGAATTTGGTATGTGGGCAGGTGGATGTGACTATCAAAGAGATTTGAGTAGAAGTCCTGGATAATCTTCTCCATTGCCTTTCTGGAAGATGTGATAGATCCATCAGGGCAGTCGGAGGGCAGTCATCTTGGTTTTATAGTTGGCAAAAAACAGGTGGGTGGTGCGAATGCTTTTCCCAGCTTCTGCTGCATCTTCCAGTATTTCTGCTCTTCTGTCTTTGATGTCTTTTTTTATCGCTTCTCTGCACCGTTTAGCAAGCTTGGACGTTAGCATTTGGTCTCCTGAGGCTTCGCGCCTTGCCACGTTAGCGAATGAGCTCAAGAGTTTCTGAAGACAAAGCGTCCTTTTGTGTCTTTCTCTCTCTCGGCATTCTTCGCACATTCATGGAGGTGCTGAACCAGTCGGTTGTATTCTTCATCAATGTTGTCAATGATGGTATCTTCCCATGTTGCTGCAATGGTGCCAAAGAGTTCCCAGTTGGTGGTTGTTCTGGGAGTTCTCTTCTTAAACTTTGCAGCCTTTTCTCCCCATTTTGGGAAGTAGAATTTTTTGCCACGAAGGAGGCGGTGGTCCGATCCTGTTTGGAATTTGGGGACAACAGCAACATCGGTCAGACAAAACCGTCGATTGAAGATGATGTGGTCAATTTCATTGTGGAACTGTCTGCCAGGAGATTCCCATGCCCAATATTTCGCTTCAGCCTTCTGAAACTGTGAGTTCCCATGAATGGTCTTGGTGGACATGATGAACTCAGATAGTCTCTCACCCTGTTTGTTCCTTTCTAGGCCATGGGTCCCAATGTGGAGTTCTTCAGCCCATCTTCTCGGTCCTATCTTGGCATTAAAATCACCGACTATGATCTTGTAGAAGGTGTGATCTTTTTTATAGAACTCCTCCATTCCATGTAGAATTTCTCAATTTCTTCTTCTTTGTATGTGAATGTTGGTGCATAGACAATGAAAATAGAAATTGCTGGCAGTTGGCCACATCTCCTCCAAGTGTAATCGTCCTATTCGGTTTGTTAGGCATTCAAATGAATCAATGTTGACAGCCATGTTTGTGTTGACAAGGACACCAACGCCACCGACACCATTTATTCGCATGTTCCAAGGAACAATTCTTCTCTGGTGTCAAATATAGCATGATGCGACTGACGACTCCTCATCTCAGTCAGACCAATGATATCGTACTTGATGTTTTGCGCTTGCACCATCAGATCCTCAATATATGCTTCCGATGCCAGTGTCCGTGCATTGAAAGTACAGACAGTCATTTTTAGTCCTTCTTCGTTTTGGCGGCCTAGGATGGCCGTGAAATTTTATCAGGTACTGCTTGTTCACCTTTCTTACCGTTGCCGTATTAAGGACTCTTTTCGTGGTCAGGAATATAAACATTTTTGTTACTGGATTTGGCATATCAAACACGCATCGGACACCTTGCCGGAGGCTCTGCCATAGGGCGCTATATTCTCATTACTTTGTGGGACTCTCTCCAGGGGTGGGTTGAACATTTTTCGGTAATTTGGAGGTAAATCGCGGGGCCACACAGTGGCCTGCGCACAATGGAGAAAGCTGGTTTCTGCTCTGCCGGTGTACCTCTCTCTTGGGCTCCAAGCATTCCCTGGGCTTAAAATACTCTCCTCTCAAGAGCAGAAACCAGCTTTCCCTGTCGACACCCCTGCATTCCATGGACCACGAGAGCAACTTCTGACCCGAGTCCACCATCCCGATGGAGCCTCAGAGGCCAGAGAAACCCCCCCCACCTTGCTGGCAGTGATCTTTGCAATCCACACTCTGCAGCTGGTACGATCTCCAACCAGCATATTAATCCGGTCTCCAGCCCACAGATTAATCCAGTCTCCAGTCCGGCTTGTCAGAAACCCAGCCTACAAGGACCCACCCTCAGATGATTAGTGATGATGAGCATTTTTTCATGTGTTTTTTGGCCATTCGAATTTCTTCCTTGCTGAAGTTTCTGTTCATTTCTTCTCATTTTTGATGGGGTTGTTTTGTTTTCTTCTTGTAAAGTTCTACCAGTGCCTGATATATCCTGGATATTAACCCCATATCAGATGGGTATTGGGTGAATATTCTTTCCAATTCTGTGGACTGCTCTTGTATCTTAGTCAATGTTTCTTTTGAGGTGCAAGAAGCTTTTTTAGTTTCATGTAGTCCCCATATGTTTATCTTTTCTTCTAGTTTGCTTTGTTAGTGATGTTTCACCTTTGAAGATGCCTTTAGCTTCAATGTCGTGGAGGGTTTTTCTATATTTTCTTCAATGTACTTTATGGATTCAAGTCTGTCATTGATATCTTTAATCCATTTTGATCTGATTTTTTGTGCATAGTACTAGACACAGGTCCAAATTCTTTTTTTACATGTTGCTGCATTTATTTTTACATGTTGCATTTATTTGCATAATATAAATATATATGTACATATTATGATACCAATATCCAAGGTCAAGTGAAACATATATCAGGAGGTCTTGTCAAAGGTGGAAATTATCACAAATGTGTGGAGTCAGAGGCTAGGTAAGACAGAAAATGGAACAGTGTGCTAACAATTGTCGAGGGGTACTAATGCCAACCTAGAACTGAGCATTAAATAGAGGCAAAAAGATACACATGACAACTCTTGAATGTATGTTCTGTAATTCATAGTCTGGAAGGGAAGGAAAACAGAAAGAGAGAGAGAGAGGGAAAGAAATAAAGAACCTTCCATGGAGGAGGGCTGGGGAGGGAGGGAACCGGGGACATTGGTGGTGGGAGAGATGGGCATTGGTGGAGGGATGGGTGCTGGAACACTGTATGACCAAAACCCAAATATGAACTTTTTTAGTTTTTTATTATTTTTATTTATTTATTTATTTATTTATTTTTGCTTTTTAGGTCACACCGGCGATGCTCAGGGGCTACTCCTAGCTCAGCACTCAGGAATCACTCCTGGCTGTGCTCGGGGGACCATATGGGATGCTGGGGATCAAACCCGGGCCGGCCCAGGCCAGCCGCGTGCAGGCAAACGCCACCCTACCGCTGGGCTATCACTCCAGCCCTGAACTTTTTAATTGTATATCTTTGTAATTTTAAAAAATAAGAAATTAAAAAAAAGAACTGCTTACTGAGAGTAGGTAAAGGAACAAACATGATAATCTCTCAGTGTCTTCATTGCAAACCATAATACCCAAAGGGAGAGAGAGAAAGAAAGGAAGAAAGAAAGAAAAGAGTCCATCATAGAAACATGGTGGGAAAGCAGAGGGAAAAGGTGGACATTGCTGATGGGAATGCATGCTGGTGGAGAGATGGGTCTTGGAACATTGCATGACCCAAACTAGGCTTGAACAGCCTTGTAACTGTATCCCAGTGATTCAGTTTGAAAAAAGTTCTGTGCCCTCTTGACTCAACAAGTATGGCAGACAAGCAAGAGAAAAAATGGAACATTTCATCCAATTGCCTTTTAAAAAAGGCAAATTAGCATTTCAGAAATCCCAGAAGTCCATAACAAAATTGTTTTATATCTGGGTATATATATCCATTCTTTTATAAACTGAAATTTGTTTTGTAAGTGATTTAAACAAGAAACTGTTCTAAAGCAGCTTATTAAACAGAGCCAACTGCCTCTGAGCATAGAGCCAAATGATTTCAACAACATCATTAATAATAACCAGTTACCTGTTCTAGTAATTGCCTGTTTAAGGATAGGGATGAATATTATGTCATTTCATTCTGACACCAATTCGGCAAGCTAAAAAATTGTTATTCCTACTTTACAATAATAAACTAATTAGATTTCAAAGAAGCTAAAGCATTTGCCTATGAATTTGTTCTATCATTTGCTTAGCATTTGGGATTTCAACCAATATTAGACCTTAGAAAGGACCCTACAAATCTATTCCATCTTGAAGCACCATCTTGTGCATAGAATCAATGAGAAAATATGAATGTCTTGAAAATAATAATGGGAACAACTTATAGTAGAAGTGGATAGAGGAAGTGAGGAGTCTGAAACTTCTTTTTGTCATGGAGGCTACTAAGCTCAGGTTAGGCATGGAGGGGAGAAGTGTGTTCAGGAAGTTAGTGTTCATTTTCCCGACACATACGGGCATCTATTCTACCCACTTAGCACTCCTACCTGCCCTGGAAATGAATCTTAATAGCTTTCATTTCCTGCCATTCCTGTTCTTAATCTACAATCATAATAACAGACAGATCTTTACAAAGCTTTCTTTGGAATGGTTGAATGCAGGGAAGTGGATGAGGCAGGAAGGAACAAATAGCTGAAAGAAATTTGGTAAGTGGGAGGATTTCAGGGTTGGGAGGGTCACTGGAGAAGAAAAAAGAAGTCAGAAATATATTTGTGCTTTCTTGGAAAAAATGACTAAGGGAAATAAATGTGATCATTTGAGGCCCAGACAGTCAATCTGACCTTTTAGAAAGTCGGGAGCTGATGAGTCTACTTTCATCCCACTTCAAGTCATTTAGAAAGCAATCCATAAGGATTCAGTCTACCAGACAGTAGTGGGATCCTATAATAGAGCTGTTATTTACTCACCCCCACAAAAAAACAACCTAAAGCTTAAGAGATGTTAAAACACATACGTTTTTAGTATCAGAGTTGTGGACTTAAAAAAATAGATGATTATTTTTGTTTGACTCATCACGGATACAGGATAGAAACTTATGAGGGGAAATGATCTGAATACAGAACTTTAGAAGAACCAACTAAGTGCCTTCTTCGTCACCTCTAAAATTTTATTTCCTGCTGACACCTAGGACTTCTTGGGTTAATGGACAGCAACTGAGACATACTGCAGTTCTGAGAGACACAGAGGGGAAGAGGGAGAGGCAATTCTCACAAGCTTCATGAAATGATTTTTCACACGGGCTAAGAAAAGTTGATTGGTTTTTAAGTTGGGGAAAACACAAATATGAAATACGACCTTATTAATCTTTACAAAGATTTTAAGTCTGACGTAAAACTTCGTGGTCTTTTTGTTCTGTGCAAACTCAAGGGACTTCACAACATTCATGAGCATGAAAAGCATGTTTGCCTCTAACAAAACTTATACTAGTTTTCGAGGTCTATATAATGAGAGTATAAAACCCAGGGGCAGAGGAGAAGTTGGTGATAGGGGCTTCAAAAAGAAACATATGATCTCACCAGTCTGAAGTCAAGGACCACGTTCTCTATGATGCCTATCAGGGCTTCTCCCAACTTACAGAAAAAACAATCCACCATAGCTTTACTTGTCTCCTCTTTTATCCTTTATGTCTCTGACTTTAATGTCACATGGTCTTTCCTGCATCTCTTTCTTCATAGAGCTTTTTTGCTTTTATTGTAAGGAACAAACATATACAACTTTAGACCTACTCTACCCATCTCATTTATATTATTATGGCAAAAGTTCTTCTTTTCAAATAAGATTATATATATATACATGTATATATATGTACATATACATGTATATATATTGATACTAGTATCTAAAACACCAGGATTATTTTTGGGAAGAGATCCCAGCTACTCATGTTTATATCTTCCACACATGTGTTTGCTCCCAAAGAAAAGCACATGCTGCCCCTGCACCTGACCAAATCCCATGGCGAGTTGAAGTTATGGATAAAGCCAGGAGTAGAACTAGAAGTGTTTAAAGGGGCAGAAGGAATGAGCACAGTTTGCAGTTAGAAGGACAGTAGAAGGAAGATTTGTGAAAAAGAAATCTAGAGAGAGACAAAGAATCCTTAGATTACTATGGCGCTTCTAAGTGCGGTAAGAAAAACTAACTATATAATGTCAAATTCCTATGTAAGGGTTTGTGAGATAAGGTCTGAATCACTGCTCGAATGAACAAATAACCGGCGATCATTATCAGAGTGAAAATAATGCTTAGTATTGCGCAGCCTGAATTTTATAATAATATTCAGCAAACTTGCAGTTTTACAGCAGAAAAGAGGTCATGTATAGAAACTGTGAAGCTGCATTACGAAAAGTGTTAACTACATTGGCCCAGATCAATCAATACAGAAAGCATAGAACCTACCTAAATAAAAGCATTGAACTGAAAAATTTTTGAAAATGTAGCTTTATACTTTCAGAAAATCTAGATATTAATTATGAACAACACTAAATACATTAAATGTTTAAGGAGTGTGAACTCAGCTAATATATCTTGTGTGATACCATATTAAAATAACTTTCATACACATATATATTTGTGTGTTTATAGCATACATAAATATATAAATGTTTAGGAAGAGAGACAGTATTTTGAAATGCAAAACATATTTGAAGACTAATATTTTCAAGCCATATTTTTACATACTGATAAACTATTAATAACAAAGAGTGATAATTAGATAGATAAGGAGAGTAGGTAGAGTAGGTGAGGTCGATATGTAGATAAGTAGGTAGATTGGAGTATGTCGATGATAGGTAGACAGATAGACAGATGGTAAGATGGACAGACGGAAAAAAAAAAAGCAGACAGACAGACAGACAGACCACAGGCAGACAGACAGACAGACAAGACAGACAGAC
>JAJIBD010004407.1:0-56328 GCA_021461705.1 Cryptotis parvus
GTATCTTAATATGTACATATATATTTATGTTATGCAGATAAATGCAGTCATTCTGTGTCTGTCTCTCTCCTTCTGGCTAATTTCGCTCAACATAATCTTCTCCATGTCCATCCATTTATAGGCAAATTTTATAACTTCATTTTTTCTAACAGCTGCATAGTATTCCATTGTGTAGATGTACCAAAGCTTCTTTATCCAGTCATCGATTTTCGGGCACTCTGGTTGCTTCCAGATTCTGGCTATTGTGAATAATGCTGCTATGAACATAAAAGTAGGGATGGTATTTCCGCTGCATATTTTTTGATTTCCCAGAGTAGATTCCCAGGAGTGGTATGGCTGGGTCAAATGGGAGTTCAATTTCTAGTCTTTGGAGGAAAGTCCATATTGTTTTCCAGAAAGGCTGTACCAGCCGGCATTCCCACCAACAATGGATGAGTGTCCCCTTTTCCCCACATCCACACCAGCACTTGTTGTTCTTGCTCTTTTGAATATGTGCCAGTCTCTGTGGTGTAAAGTGGTATCTCATTGTTGTTTTGATTTGCATCTCTCTGATGATTAGTGATGATGAGCATATTTTCATATATTTTTTTTGCCATTCGAATTTCTTCCTTGCTGAAGTTTCTGTTCATTTCTTCTCCCCATTTTTTGATGGGGTTGTTTGTTTTCTTCTTGTAACGTTCTACCAGTGCCTGATATATCCTGGATATTAACCCCTTATCAGATGGGTATTGGGTGAATATTCTTTCCAGTCTGTGGACTGCTTTTGTATCCTAGTCACTGTTTCTTTTGAGGTGCAGAAGCTTTTTAGTCTCAGGTAGTCCCATATGTTTATCTTTTCTTCTAGTTGCTTTGTTAGTGATGTTTCACCTTTGAAGATGCCTTTAGCTTCAATGTCGTGGAGGGTTTTTCCTATATTTTCTTCAATGTACTTTATGGATTCAATTCTGATATTCAGATCTCCTAATACATTTTGATCTGATTTTTGTGCATGGTGTTAGACACAGTTCCAAATTCATTTTTTACATGTCGCTGCCCAGTTTTCCCAACACCACTTGTTGAAGAGGCTTTCCCTTACTCCATTTTGGAATCGTTGCACCTTTATCAAAGATTAAATGATCATATGTTTGAGGTTGGGTGTCAGGATACTCAATTCTATTCCATAGGTCCACAGGTCTGTTTTTATTCCAATACCATGCTGTTTTAATTACTACTGCCTTGTAGTACAGTTTGAAGTTGGGAAAGGTGATGCCTCCCATCTTCTTTTTCCCGAGGATTGCTTTAGGTATCCTTGGGGGGTTTATTGTTCCATACAAATTTCAGGAGTATTTGGTCAATTTCTTTGAAGAATGTCATCGGTATCCTCATAGGGACTGCATTGAATCTGTACAGAGCTCTAGGGAGTATTACCATTTTGACAATGTTGATTCTCCCCATCCATGAGCAGGGAATATGTTTCCATTTCCTTGTGTCCTCTTTTATCTCTTGGAGCAGTGTCTTGTAGTTTTCTTTGTACAGGTCCTTCACACACTTGGGTAGGTTGATTCCTAGTTATTTGATTTTGTGTGACACAATTGTGAATGGAATTGTTTCCTTAATATCCCTTTCTTCTCTTTCGTTATTTGTATATAGGGAAAGCCACCGACTTTTGGGTGTTGATTTTGTATCCTGCCACTCTACTATATGCATCTATTGTTTCTAGGAGTTTTTTGGTAGAGAGTTTAGGGTTCTCTAGGTATAATATCATGTCATCTGCAAATAATGATAGCTTGATTTCTTCCTTGCCTATCTGGATGCCCTTGATGTCCTTTTCTTCTCGGATTGCTATGGCAAGTACTTCCAGTACTATATTGAATAAAAAGGGGTGAGAGTGGGCAACCTTGTCTTGTCCCTGATCTCAGGGGGAAGGCTTTCAACTTTTCCCCATTCAGAATGATGCTCGCTGTGGGCTTTTGGTAGATGGCTGTAACTATCTTGTTGAAAGTCCCTTCAATTCCCATATTCTGGAGGGTTTTAATCATGAACGGGTGCTGGATCTTATCAAATGCTTTCTCTGTGTCTATTGATAGGATCATATGGTTTTTATTTGTTCTTTTATTGATATGGTGCATTATGTTGATTGACTTGCGAATGTTGAACCATCCTTGCATTCCCAGGATGAATCCTACTTGGTCATGATGTATAATCTTCTTGATGAGTCTTTGGATTCTGTTTGCTAGTATTTTGTTGAAAATCTTAGCATCCGTGTTCATCAGGGATATTGGTCTGTAGTTTTCTTTCTTTGTGTTGTCTCTCCCTGCGTTGGGTATCAGGGTGATATGTGCCTCATAGAAGCTGTTTGGGAGTGTTTCTGTTTCTTCTATTTCCTGGAAGAGCTTGAAAAGGACTGGCAGTAGTTCCTCCTTAAAGGTTTGGTAGAGTTCACTAGTGAATCTGCCTGGACTTGGGCTTTTGTGTTTGGGCAGACTTTTAATTACTGTTTCTATTTCCTCAATGGTGATAGGCTTATTCAGGTAGTGGAGGTCTTCTTGTTTCAGCCGTGGGAGGTTATAGGACTTCAGGAATTTATCCATTTCTTCTAGATTCTCATGTTTCATGGCATACAGGCTCTCAAAGTAATCTCTGATGATCTTTTGGATTTCTGTGGTTTCTGTTGTGATGTCACCCTTTTTTATTTCTGATTCTGTTTATTTGGTTTCTCTCTTTCCCTGTCCTTACAAGTCTTGCCAATGGTTTGTCAATCTTGTTTAACTTTTCATAAAACCAGCTCTTGGTTTCCATTAATCTTTTGGATTGTTTTTTTTTGGTTTCCAACTCATTGATTTCCTCTCTAAGTTTTGTTATTTCCTTTTTTCTGCCTAGGTTGGGCTCCTTTTGTTGGTCTTTTTCTAATGTCTTCAGCTGTGTAGTTAGGTTATTTATGTGGGCCCTTTCTTGTTTCCTGATGTATGCTTGCAGAGCTATAAACTTCCCTCTTAACACGGCTTTTGCCGTGTCCCACAAGTTCTTATAGTTGGTATCTTCATTTTCATTTGTTTCCAGAAATCTTTGGATTTCCTGTTTGATTTCTTCTATGATCCCATTTGTTGTTCAGGAGTGAGCTGTTCAGTTTCCAGGTGTTTGGTTTGACTCCCTGTTTCTGTGTATGGTTAACTTCCATTTTCAGTGCATCATGGTCTGAAAAGATACCTGACACAATTTCTATTTTTTTAATTTTATTGAGGTATGCTTTATGGCTCAGCATGTGGTCTATCTTGTAGAATGTTCCATGTGCACTAGAGAAAAATTTGTATTCAGCTTTTTTGGGCATGAAAAGCCCTGTATATATCTACTAGCTCTCTTTCTTCCATTTCTTCCTTCAGGGCCAATATTTCCTTGGTGAGTTTCAGTTTTTTTGATCTATCCATCGTTGATAGAGCAGTATTGAAGTCTCCAACTATTATTGTGCTACTGTGAATGTCTTCTTTGAGGTCTCTTAGCAGTTGTTTTATATATTTTGCTGGCCCCTCGTTGGGTGCATATATGTTTAGTAGCGTAATTTCTTCCTGGTGTACATACCCCTTAAGTAATAAGAAATGGCCTTCGTTGTCCCTTCTAACCTTTTTAAGCCTGAAGTCTATATTATCTGATACTAATATGGCCACACCAGCCTTTTTGGAGGAGTTGGTTGCATGGAGAATGGTCTTCCACCCTTTGATTTTGAGTCTGTGTTTGTTCTGATTATTCAGATGCGTTTCTTGTAGACAGCAGAATGTTGGGTTCAATTTTTTAATCCATTTTGTTACTCTGTGTCTCTTAATTGGTGCATTTAGACCATTGACATTGAGAGAGATTATTGTCATGGGATTTTGTGTCATCTTTCTGTTTGTGCTTGTTGTGCTTATGGGTTTGGTCGTATTACAGTAGACCCTTCAGACCTTATTTTAAGGATGGTTTTGAGTCCATGAAGTTCCTGAGTTGTTGCTTATCCATGAAGTTGTGTATCTTTCCTTCATATCTGAATGTGAGTCTGGCCGGGTAAAGAATTCTTGGTGAGGCCTGCAGTTCATTGAGTCTTTTCACAATATCCCACCATTGTTTTCGGGCTCGGAGTGTTTCATCAGAGAAGTCTGCTGTTAATCTTAGAGATGTTCCTTTGTATGTGATTTCCTTCTTTGATCTTGCTGCTTTCAGTATTCTATCTCTATCTTTAGTTTTTGTCATTTTTATTAAAATGTGTCTTGGAGTATTCTTGTTGGGGTTTCTTTTACCTGGTATCCTATGGGCCTCCTGGATCTTGAGGCAAGCGTTCTTTAGATCTGGGAACTTCTCAGCAATTATGGCTTTGACAGTTTCTTTCTTCATCAGGGTTTTCTTCTTGGCCTTCTGGGACCCCAATGATTCGTATGTTGTTTCTTCTGGCTTCATCCCGATTATCTCTTGTTGTCTGTTCGGTAATTGTGAGCCTTTTTTCTATCTTCTGGTGTTGTGTAGCGAATCTTTGGAACTCGTCCTCGAGATCACTAATTCTTTCTTCAGTAGATATTATTCTGCTATGCTGGCTTTCCATTGCGTTTTTCATTTCATTTACCTCATTTTTAATAACTGTCATTTCCATTTGCATTTTCCTCACTTCTTCTATCATGTCCTCTTGTATTTTATTGAGTTTGCATTCCATTGCTTCTTTGGATTCCTTATGAATTCTTAACATTTCTTTCCTAAATTCCTTATCAGATTGGTTATACAACTCATTGGTATTGCTTGACTCATCTGGACTAGTGATTTCACTCACAGAGCTTGATGGAATTTTGCGTTGCTTTACCATTATGACTATTGTACGTTGCAAATATGGGGTCTTGGGGGACTAGATAGTACAGTTAGTAGGTGTCTCCGTCTGTTTGCAGAGTTTAGGTGTGTAGCAAGGAGGTAGGAACCAAGGTTCACTGGTACCTCATGCAATATAGGTAGTAAGAGGGTCGCCGCGGACGCTAGTGCGGTTTTGAAAAAGCGCCCCGCGGTGAAACCAAGGCAGTTTGCCTTGGTTCCCGTTGATGGAGTTTCAGCTCTTCCCTGGGGCAGTTTGGGGTCCGTGGAGATGCAAGAATCACACACACACACACACACACCTGTGGGGGAGACTGACGCTGGGGGAGACGCGGCGGTCCCGGGAAGCGCAGGGCCCAAAGGCTCTGCCGTGAAACCAAGGCACTTTGCTTTGGTTCCCGTTGATGGAGTTTCCGCTCTTCCCTGGGGCAACTTGGCTCCGGCGGAGATGCAGGGGTCACGCACACACCTGTGTGGGAGACTGCGCTGGGGGGGAGCAGCTGATATGATTTCTATACTCTTGACTTTTGGGAGGCATGCTTTGTGTCCCAGCATGTGGACTGCTTTGGAGAATGTTCTAAGTTAATTAAAAATATATATATCTAAGTTAATTGGAATATATATATTTTTATATATCTTTTAAGGATGAAAGACCATATCTATCTATCTGTCTGTCTGATCATCTACTAATCTTCTGTCTTCTATTTCTTCCTTCAATTAAAATATTTCCTTAGTGAGCTTTAGTCTACTTTTTGTCACATCAAGATGTGACAAGGCAGTGTTAAAATCTCTACTTACTATTGTTTTATTATTATTGTCTTTATTCAAGTCTATTAGCATTTGTTTTAAGCATCTTGCTGTTCACTCACTAGGTGCACATACACTTAGGAATGTGAGTTCTTCCTGATGTACACACCCCTTGATCATTAAGAAATGACCTTCGCTGTCTCATAACCATTTTCAGCCTGAAATCAATGTCATCTGATACTAGAATAGTCACCCCCTGCCTTTCTGAGAAGTTTGTTTACATGAAGAATTCTCTTCTAACAATTTGAGTCTATGTTTGTTTTGATTGTTCAAATGTGTTTTTGCAATCAGCAGAATATGGGGTTTTATATAATTTTATATAATTCTCTTAATTGGTACATTTGACCCATTGACAATGAGAAAGATTATTATTATGGAGTTTATGGAGTTTTGTGCCAATTGTCTTCAGGAGTTGGGTGTGTTGGTGGGGCTTGTCTTGTATTAAAGTAGCTATTCAGTTCTTGAGCAACTGAATTGTTTTGAATCAATGTAGCCCCCTGAGTAGTTTATCTGTGAAGTTGTGTATTGTTCCTTTCAAATCTGAATGAGTATAACTGGGTAAAATATTCTTTTTTTAAAGAAATCATTACTTTAAAAAATTTTTTAAATGTTTTGATTATACCACCATGAGATATACAGTTACAAAAGTGTTCATATTTGGGTTTCAGTCATATAGTGTTCCAACACCCATCCCTCCACCAGTACCCATTTCAGGCACCAATGACCCCTGATTTCCGCCCCCTCCCCAGCCTGCATGTATGGCAGGCAATTTTCCTCTTCTCTCTCTCATTCTCTCTCTACCCTGCCTCCCTCCCTTCTCTTACACATTGTGGCTTGCAATACATACATTTAGAGGTTATCATGTATATCCTTCTGCCTACTTTCGATGCTCAGTTCTACACTGGTATTATCATTGATACCATTGACCGTAATTATTAGTACACTGTTCCTTTCTCTGTATTACCTAGTCTCTGACTCCCACACATTTGCAAGGTATTAATTTTATTGAATTCCTTTCACTATATCCATCACTGTACTCTGGCTCACAGGGTTTCATCTGATAAACCTGCTGTTAATCTTAAGGGTGCTTGCTCCTTTTTATATAATTTTTTCTTCGATGTTGATGCCTTAAACATTCTATCTCTATCTATCATTTTCATCACTCTAATTTGGGTGTTTTATTTGGTCTTCTTTCAGCTGTTACCCTTCAACCTCCTGGATGCATGCACTCTTCAGCTCTGAGAACTTCTCAGCAATGGTGACTTGACTGTTGCTTGTTTAGCTGGGTTGTGTTCCTGCCTTCTAAGACCCTGATGACTCTTATGCTGTTCTTCTTTAATTCATCCTAAACTTCTCTTGACATATGTTGGTTTGCTTTGGAGGCTTCCACCCACCCCAATCTTCTGCTATTGTCTGGAGTGTTTCTGCACCTTGTCTTGTTGGAACTCACTGATTGTCCTCATCTGTGAGCTTTTTCCATTTCGCTTACAAAGTTTTTTAGATTTGTCATTTTCATATGTAGTTTCCTCAATTCTGCTTGCGTTTGAATGGTAGTCCTTTCCATTTTTACTTTGAGCTACTAATACATCCTTAACAATGCCTCTCTAAATTCCTTATCAAAGAGGATATTTAGCTCATTATTATTGGTTGTGGCTGGGCACAGGGAGAGCTGGTAGCAGCTCTGCTCCATGTCTGTGAGTCTCTGGATCAGCATATCTGGGCCTGATTGAAAAAAAAACTGCTGCAGGGTGGGTGTTGATGATCTGGGCTATGATAGGCTGGTCTGCTGGATGGAGTTCTGATGAGAGGGAGGTTCAGATGTGGAAAATGGTGGCCTTCATGGAGTGTGGGGGGGTGTCGTCTGGCTTGTTGCGGAGGCTCTGCTGAGGTGGTAGGCCAGTCCTAGGACCCGCCATCCCTCCCCCGGGTGCCTCGTGAGCAACTGGGCACAGGTAGAGCTGGTAGCAGCTCTGCCCATGTCTGTGAGTCTCTGGATCAGCATACCTGGGCCGAATTAAAAAAAAAAAAAAACTGCTGTAGGGTGGGTGTCAATGATCCAAGCTGTGATAGGCTAGTCTGCTGGATGGAGTTCTGGGCTGGATTGAAAAAAAAATATAGCTCTGGCCTGTCACCGCAGCAGAGCCCTCACAAGCCAGACGACCCCCCCACACACACACACACCACGAGGGCCGCCATTTCCCACATCCAGACCTCCCTCTCATCAGAACTCCATCCAGTAGACGAGGCCTATCACAGGCTGGATCATCGACACCCACCCTGCAGCAGTTTTTTTTTAATCCAGCCCAGAACTCCATCCAGCAGACAAGCCTATCACAGCTCGATCATGGACACCTACCCTACAGCAGTTTTTTTTTTTTAATCCGGCCGAGGTATGCTGATCCAGTGACTCACAGACATGGGGCAGAGCTGCTACCAGCTCTCCCTGTGCCCAGCCGCTCACGAGGTGCCCAGGAGGGATGGTGGGTTCCTAGGCCTGGCCCACCACCCCAGAGCCTCACAACAAGCTAGTCAACACCCCCTACTCCATGAGGGCCACCATTTTCCACATCCGGACCTCCCTCTCGCCAGAACTCCATCTAGCAGACGAGCCTATCACAGCCCGGCTTGCGCCGCCGCTTGCAGCCATGCGGTTCATCAATAAGTGCTGTATTTAGAGGTGATTACA
This sequence comes from Cryptotis parvus, assembly GCA_021461705.1. Taxonomy (NCBI): domain Eukaryota; kingdom Metazoa; phylum Chordata; class Mammalia; order Eulipotyphla; family Soricidae; genus Cryptotis; species Cryptotis parvus. The sequence continues at coordinate 8,294 of JAJIBD010004407.1, forward strand.
AGAGTATGCCACCATCACAGCAAGCCTGGCAATTGCCCGTGTCATGATTGATATGCCAAATACCAGTGACAATTATGTTAGGTCATTCCCATGACCTAATATAATGGTTCAATGCTCTTTATGTTCCTGGAGTGAGCATTTGCCCTTGGGCTCTACTAGCATGAGACAGGACATATGGAGATGTTACTGAAGCCCACTAGAGCAAATTGATGATGAACGGGAAGATAGTGATAGTGATTATTGGTTGATACCTCCAGGCTGATTCTTTGCTCGTAAAGTCTGGTAGGGTTCTGCGTAGTATTAGCATTGTGGTCTTTGCAGTATGGAGTTGCTGTTTCTTGAGTACTATTTGTGTTGTTAGGTGCCTAAATAATTGGGATGTATCTGCATGTTTTCGGTGAGCTATTGAAAGATGAAGAAACATCTGGTTGTGGAGCATAGGGGAAACCAATCCTGAACTGGGGTGCAAATGACAATCCTGAGTAAAAAGCAGGGCCCCCCAACCTGATGCTGGTGAAATTTCTCTGAAGAGCTATGTTCTTGATGGAAAATCAGTGACAGAGAACATAGGAAAGTCCATGTTTCTCATGGCCCAGGAACATGTGGTTACTGCTCATGTTCTACAGACAACAAAACAAGTCTTGATGAGCACCATGAAATGCATCATAGTCTGTACAATTCAGGTGTAGCTACTGAACACTATGAGGGGATATTTGGTTGTCTCTCATCTAGTTTTCAAAATATGAAAATATGGGGACAAGTTTTAAAGTTCAGAATTTCAGGTTTCCTTTCTAAAACAAAACAAATAGCTCTGGACTGTATAGGACTCATAAAAATGAAAAGCTGGGGTTCCTCATGGTCTGTTGTTCTGACAGTGTCTGGGTAAACAGTGGATAATTTTCTGGAGGAGATTGAGAAGTTTTGAATAGGACTTGAGGGTATTGGTGTTTGAGCAAAGACACAGAGAAGTAAAACATGACATCCACATAAAAATAGCCTGTGAATATATTCTGGAAATAATAGAAATGCTACTGTAATTAATTTACAAAAAATCAAGAAGATTAATTTACAAAAAATGCAAATATATAGGTATTTTTTTCAAGGACTAGTGTATCGAATGGTCCACGGACCCTCTGTATGGACCTCCTCTCCACCATGGCTTCAGAGAATGTGATCCAGCTACCTTCTGTCACTTTAATTTTGTCTACAGATGTCTTTACCCATTTCTCTCATTTGTTTCTCAGTTAGTGTCTATGACTTACCCAACTTAAGACTTTTTAAAAACTGATGAACTAATCATGTTGGATCTTTTTTAAGAAACATCATGCAGTCTTAATTAAATTTCATACTCAGAGCTAAATTTCATGTTTGATTAAAACTGACCTCATTTGAATAGAAAGTAAACTTCTCAGACTGTTAATTGATTTTAAGGAACTAACATTCATGCTAGTGCAAAAATTTCCTTCCTTACTTAAAAAAAGAAAAATTTATAGTCCCCATCAAATGAAATAAATAAAATAAGTCAAGAGCAAGCATCTCATGCAGGATGCAGGACACTAAATCCCCAAAGTTCGAAATATCATTCCTGGTCCCAAGGATCATAAACTCATTTGCTTTCTATACATACATCCTTCTATATTTTAATGAATTTAAATTTATTTTAAAAACTACTTTGTAAATTACTTAGAACCCCCACAAATGTTCTATATCAAGTATTTACAATCAAATCAGAGCACATTCTAAAAAAAGTCTGCTGTAATTTTTAAGGTAAATGTACATATGTGTGCATAAAAAATTCTAAAAAATTCCAAAAATAAAATGGAACTATTTTTATATTTAAAAACTTTATCTTTATTACTTTTCATGTGGTTAACCAAATGAATCTGTATTTTATAAAACTCTTACCAAAAATGAGAGCTTTTTCTTTTGATAATGCAGTGATTTTTAGTCAGTTGATGACATAGAAACATTTTTTTCAAGGACTTCCTAGCAGAAAGTATTCATATTGTTGCTTATGGGATAAACCATACACATCCTCAGCAAGAAATACCATTCATAAAACTCACCAAAGGTAATCCCCTTATCCTCCAAGGTATATACTTGACTGGAGTGGGGACTCCTTAACCTTTTCCATACCTGGGAGCAAATCTAGACCAATTCAGTGATAAAACACAGATTTTTATTTATATACTTTTGTGTGCCCAAGATAATCTGAGTGCAAGTGGTAATGCATTAAGAATGTATTCTCTGGGCTGGAGCAGTAGTGCAGTGAGTATGGTGTTTGTCTTGCACTGGGCCAACCCCGGTTCAATCCTTGTCATCTCATATGATCCCACAAGCACTGCCAAGACTAATTCCTGAGTGCAGTGAGGAATAACCCCTAAACATTGGCAGGCATAAGCAAAAGATAAACAAACAAACAAATAAATAGATAAATAAATAGATGAATAAATAAATGAATGAATGAATAAATAGATAGATAAATAAATAAATGAATGAATGAATGAATAAATAAATACATAAAGTATTCCCTATGATGGAAAGGGAGTGAGGGAAACAGAGTTGGAAGTGATAAAAGTCAAATTGGGAAACTGGCTGGGACCTTAGAGTTATGCAGAAGGTAGCATTAGCCTGATTCTGTTGGAACTCTGCACTGCAATGCACCCTAAGAAATGGCACATCTCAAAGTAAGGTTACTGTAGTTTAATACTGCCAATTGTTGGCATGCAGGTAGATGGGGAAGTGGGTAGGTATCACTTCCCAAATATTCCGTATAAAGGGGTATGGCAGGAGTGGGTGGGAAGACAGTGAAAGCTTTAGTCTGGAGCAAAACCCAAAAGGAAAGCCTTGTACTCATTTATCTTGGGCATGGATAAGTGGATCCTATTCAGTTTCACACACCATATATTACAGGCAAAGTTTTTAAGTCTGTGTGTGCATACAGTGTCAGCTCTGGTGGAGTAAAACAAATGCAGACCTCTCAGCATTTTTTTTGGCTTTTGGGGTCACATTCAGCGATACTCAAGGTTAGGCCTGGCTCTGCACTCAGAAATGATTTCTAGCAGTGCTCAGGGGACCATATGGAATGCTGAGGACTGAACCCGGTTGACCATGTGCAAGGTAAATGCCCTAACCACTGTACTACCGCTCTGGCCCCTTTCAGTATCTTGAGTCCTAACCTTGATTATAAATAGGAAAGAAGAGTAAAACAAAAAATAAGGTAATATTCAAAGAAGTAAGTGTGCTTTACACATCTTGGTCAGTCATTCTCCTTGCTATTGTGCTATCATAGACTGGAGTCCCTTTCACAAAGTTAACATCAAAAAAAAAGTTAACATCAAAGGGCCTGATCAGTGTCAACTAGACTTCAGAGGACTTACAGGTGTGATTCATTAGTGATGCCTGACAGGAGTCAGGAAACAAAACGGATGGGACTTTGAGCCAAGTGGATTCTATCCCTTCTCTGCTCCATGCTCAAAACTCCTCAGAGAAAATTTACATAAACAATCAACTTCTTTAGCTCAATTTGTTGTTTAAGAAAATATTTTCCTTCACTTTTTAAAAGAAATAAATCTCTCCTTTCCTCTTCCTCTCCCCCTCCCCTCTTTTATCTCACTTTGGTGCTTATAGGTTTTTATTCTATAAACACTTTGCAGTCTTTGTGACATGGACTCATTCAGGACATGTTTACAGTACTTAATGACATCTTCCTGAGAAATAATGAGAATGCCTTTAAAGGTTGTCGTCCTCCCGTACGTGCATAGGAGCAGCTCTCAGGCTTGTGAGATGAGAGCCCAGGGTCTGGCAGGGGGAAAATTGACTTAATTTCTTTTCACCACATGAAATGGAGTGTCTGGGTGATCTGACCTAAATGCATGGCCTAAAAACCAATTAATTCTGAATTGTGAATTTGTGAGCACATCAAGTTGTGTGTGGAATTCCCGATGAGGCAGACAATGCATACCTGGTTTATTTGCAAAATGTGGAGATTTTTCCACAGAAATACACCTAATGGTCAATTATCAACGTGCTGCTTGAGTCCTACTTAGGGCCACTCTCAAGGTCTGTAGCAGCTCTTTGTATCCTTCCCATTGAAATTTAAGCCTTGCCTGGGTTTAGGAGCCCTGGCCTCATCTCCAGCTCAACACCAGCCTCTCTTGGTCAGAACTGTGATTTCATCTCTAGATGAACACCGGCCTCTATTGGTTAGACATGTGGCCTCATCTCTAGTTGAACATCAAAGTCCCTTATCAGAGCTTGGCCTCATCTCTAGATGAAAAGCAACCTCTCTTGGTCCTTTACTGGTGCCAGCAGAGCAGGTTTTAAAGCAACTGGTTTCAACACAGAACATGTGTTTCTTCCGTAGGTTGATTCTGAAGTTGAAAGAGCATTATTGTTAGTCAGTACCCCATCAGTCAGATAATCAGTCTTACTGCCATGCCTGCAGTTATAAGTTAAAGGAACAGTCAGCTTTGCTTTCCAAATGTTCTCTGGACTTCCCACTGCTCCACCTTTCTCAATTTATGACCCTCCATTTAATTATCTAATAATTCACCCAATATTCACCTAGTGTTCACTTAAAGTTCAGAGGCCACTGTGGCCATGACTTTAATTATTTTAAATGAATAAAGCATAATCATAGAACCTACTTAAGAACCAAGTAAGAAAAAGTTGCAAGGGAATAGAGATAACTAAAGCACAGGGAAAAGTTGGGTGATTAATAGGAGATATAACTTCAACAATGAAAACACCAACTGGTCATATGGTGATCTATCTGTATAGAATGCATGCTGCATGTGTGTACACATTAGGAACATGTAGAAGGTGAGTGTGGCTTGAGGTATTTATGTGTACAGTACTGTATTTGCGTGTGTAGGTCATGATGGTGATAGTGGTAGTATGAATAATATATGCTATGTGCTTCCCTTATGATACATTGATTTTAGTTTGTAAAACCATAAAATCATCACATATATTGTATAAATATCAAACTAATACACCGAATTTATACAAGTATATTGGTTTACATCTAGTCATACTTTGAAAATACCTAGACATAGAATGCAAATTCAGAGTATTAGACATTGAAACTAATCACTTGACTTGACTTGACACTTGACATCCGTTATTCATTGATTTGCTCAAGCGGGCACCAGTAACAACTCCATTTGACCCTATCATGTGCCAGTGTAGCCCAATGGCATCTGCTTGCTTCAGGGAATACGAAGAGCCTCTAACCATTCATTCAGGGTCTTGATGAAGAAGTCTAACCATCTTGTAGGTGGGCGGCCACGTGATCTTTTGACATCCCATGGGATACATTCGGTAATGGCTCTAGTCTAGTGGTCATCTACAAATCGCATTACATGTCCAGCCCATCTGATTTTTGATGCCTTGGAAAACGAGACAGTGTACCTGACTATGGAACAGCGACGGAGGTTGTAACTCCGGGTTCCTTCTCTCACTTGAGTGAGGCGTAATATTCCAAGCATAGCTCTTTCAAACCTATTTGGGAGACAAGAATAGCATTCTCATCCTGCTTTCGTAGGGCTCAGGTCTCTGAGGCATATGTTAATGCAGGGAGAACAGTGGAGTTGAAGAGATGTGCTCGAGGCTGGAGGTTCTTTGCCTTTTTCACTATTTCTTCGATGTTTTTGAAGGCATTCCATGCTGCTCTCTTCCTCCTGCACAGGTCAGGTTTTAGGTCGTTCATCATGTTGACTTCTCGACCTAGATATAAATAACTGCTACATTCAGAGATGTTTGTTCCATTGAGAGTGAATGGAGCCTCTGGAACTAGTTCATTTCTCATGAACATAGTGTTGTTGAGATTCATCTGTAGACCTATCTTTCCACATTCTTGGTCAAAGTCAACCAGCATTTGTGCCACTTGGCTAATGTTTGGTGTTATTGAAACGAATAGACTTTCATATTTTTTAACTTTTTAAAACGATTTTTAATCACTGCGAATTACAGTTACAAAGTTAATCATTATCAAGTTTCAGATAGAGAGTGTCCCAACATCTAACCCTTCACTTCCCTCTACCAATGTCCTGCGTGTCCTCCCTTCCTGAAGCCTGCCTTAGTAACAAGCACACCCCCTCATTATCCTAGGATTCCCTTCCTAAGCATTACCCCCACCTCTCACTCCAGTGACAAGATTCCTATTAAGGACCAGTTCTCCCATTCTTTTGCCTTGGGAGCTGTTCACTTGTATCACTTGTGTTCCCATTCATCAACTATGGAAGCTGACTACAGGTGCAGAACAAGCAATCAGAGTGTAACTATGGCACATGGCTATAGGTTATGGATCTGTTTTGTTTACTGTCACTGTCAAAAGACAAGAATCTTCATGCAGAACCGGGAACTCTAGTGTAGACCCTTTGTCCCCACCTGAACAAAGGTGCATTCACCTGACTTGTAGAATTCAAATGGTTAAAGGTCAACTCATCAATACACTAGCTTGGCTTTTCACACGCTACCTGTCCCAATGCAAGGTGCCCTCACAATGGAAAACCAGCAGGACAGTTCTACTGTTCAAGAAGGGGAGACATTCACGACATCGGCAACTATCGCCCCATCTGCCTGTTGTCTGTCATCTACAAGCTGTTTACATGAGTCATCCTGAACAGGATTAGCAGAACACTAGATGAAGGACAACCATGAGAGCAAGCAGGCTTCCGGAAAGGATTCAGCACAATCGACCATATCCACACAGTAACCAAGCTCATTGAGGTTTGTAGGGAGTACAAGATGCCGCTCTGTCTCACGTTCATTGATTTACAGAAAGCCTTTGATTCTGTGGAGACTGAAGCAGTCATCAAAGCCCTAGCCAAACAGGGTGTTCAAACCCAATACATCAAGATCCTTCGTGAGCTGTATTACGGTTTCACCACCAGGATCTCACCATTCTACAAAGAAGTGATCATTAATGTGAAAAGAGGGGTTCGACAGGGTGATACCATTTCACCAAAACTCTTCAGCGCCACCCTCGAGAACATCATGCAACAATTAGAATGGGAAGGAATGGGAGTGAAGATAGATGGTCGGCAACTACACCACCTCCGCTTCGCTGATGACATCATTCTAATAACACCAAACATTAGCCAAGAGGCACAAATGCTGGCTGACTTCGACCGAGAATGTGGAAATATAGGTCTACAGCTGAATCTAAAAGAAAACCATGTTTATGAAGAATGAACTAGTTCCAGAGGCCCCATTCACTCTCAATGGAACAAACATCTCTGAATGCAGCAGTTATGTGTACCTAGGTCGAGAAATCAACATGATGAACGACCTAAAACCTGAGCTGCACAGGAGGAAGAGAGCATCATGGAATGCCTTCAAAGGCATTGAAGAAATAGCTAAAAGGACAAAGAACCTCCGGCTCCGGGCATATTTCTTTGACTCCACCGTTCTCCCTGCATTAACATAAGCCTCAGAGACCTGGGCCCTATGAAAGCAGGATGAGAATGCTATTCGGGTCTCCCAGAGAGGAATCGAAAGAGCTATGCTTGGAATATCACGCCTCACTCAAGTGAGAGAAGGAACCCGGAGACTTAACCAATAAATTCCTAGCTCAAAAGATTAAAGATGTTTATGTACAACATACAAAAAAGAAAAGTCTTACTTACATCAGAGTTCTGAAGTTTGTATATCTTAAGCAAACAGAGAATAATGTTTGAAAGACAAGGACTAACACAGTTATTTCTTGTTTTCTAAAAGTAGCTCAATTACTCAAAAAAGTTGCTTGCTTTCTTGTTTTTAAATGCTTTCATCTCCTTCTGATTTATGGCTGTTCTCTCTACAGAAATAGAACTCTTCTTAGCCACCTGTAGGAAGATGTGTCCCTTTGAGCAGAGTCCCCAGGAACTGAGACTCATCCATCAACTGCACTCACTTGGAGTAGAAGTGTTCTTCATCTATATTCTCTATGACAGAGTCAGCTCTTTATGTTGTTATAAACACTGGATTATTTGCAACAGTTAATGACTAAATGAGGAGCAACAGTTGGGAATGGTGGAGGGATTTAATTTTAAGATGACCAGGACCTGAATTCAGAGAAAATTGAAAGAAGTTAATTTATATAATTTATGTCTGTTGGCTAACTGTGACGTATGATTAGGTTAAACTTCTGGGTTTCTTTTCTAATTTTTATTATGCCACTGTGAGATATATAATTAGAAGGATGTTCATAATTGCGTCTCTGTCATACAGTGTTTCAGCACCCAGCCCCCCACCAGTGCCCCATTCCCATCACCAATGTCCCCACATTTCCTCCCACCCAAACCCAGTCTGCCCCTATAGCGGGCACTTTTTCTTTCTCTCTTTCTCTGTCTCTATCTCTGTATTTCTCTCTCTCTTCTCTTACACTTTGTGACTACCCTACAGATATTAACAGTTTATGATGTAAGTCTCTATATGTATATTCAATAGTGAATTCTAGTGTGACATTATAATTCCCTATTCCCCATCAACCTCCCCAGTTGTTGCAACTACAATGATCACTACAGTGTATAAATGTGAAAGATCCTGGTAAGGACCTGGTCCTAACCTTCATTATTATCTAAGCCTATTGCGCGGCCGGTGCAGCTGTGGTCTGGTCTGTCTCTTGTCCAGCTTTGCTGGTTGTGGTAGATATGAGCCTATAGCCATGCGACATGGAGGTGGAGAAATGGAGGGGAGGAGCCCAAATCCCGACTCCAAGTCAGCCCAGCACAGCTACCCTCCCATGTGTCTGCTAACCCTAGGGGCTGTCTTGGACTAGGCCAGGGACTGAGTCATTTACTGCCCTCCGAAATTCTATGGGCTGCTCCACATGGATTGAGCAGCGCAGCTGTGGATCTGGTCTGTCTCTTGTCTGACTTTGCTGGTTGTGGTGGCTGCGGGCCCATAGCCACACCTGCTTACTGGGTTTCTTTTCTGAAAAGAAAAAAACACTAATTATAAGATGAACACATTAAAGTAATAAACTCATATAGCATTTTATTAGTTATTTTTTACTTTTTTATTTCTCATGATCCACATTTAGTAATAGTTCTGTCAATTTTTCTACACCATTACTTATATTTAAAATTTATTGAGCCTATCAATGTATGACTTAATTAAAAAAGCAAGAGGGGGCTGGGATTATAGTTCAAGTTGTAGAGCACATGGCTAGATTTTGCAATGTTCCAAAGTACCATATGACTCCCCTAGTACCACCAAATGGCCTCTACTAAAATAAAAAAAAAAGATATTGATATTTATATCTGATGCTCTGTGGTAACCCTATGAGGCAAAAATGCCTAAATATGCTTTTGTTGGGGCAGAGCAATAGTACAGAGGGTAGGGCATTTCCCTTGCATGTGACCAACCTGAATTAGATTCCCAAAATTCCATATGGTCCCCCCCACCCTACCAGAAGTAATTACTGAGTGCAGAGGTAGGAGTAATCCCTGAGCATTGCATGCTACCCAAAAGAGCAAAAACAAGAGACTCTTGTTATCTTCTGAGAAATAAAATATTTAAAAGGTTTGCTATTTTCTTATAAATTTAGCAAATCCCTTAAATTTTTAGCATATAATTTTGATGCTTTATAAACATGTAAACAAGAAACATAATGAAACAATATGTAGATAAATTGTGTATATAATTTTGTTAAAAATCAAAGCAGAAAGAGTTAATGTAGCATAAAATGGTATTACTTAAAATAAAATGTGCTGCAGGACATTTTCAGCATTGTAAGAGAAGGTATTTGTCATCTGTTTGAAGTAGTCATTTAAAGCTATTTTTCATGTGAGTTTTCTGAAGGGAGGTTGTCGAAGGGAAGCAATTTCTTGGCATTAAAACCTTTTGGGGAATATAATACCTGGCATTGCTTAAGTGGACCAACCTCAACAGCCACAGTAAAAATGTCTTAGTTTATCTTATGATTATTAGCTGCTCTGATTTCTAAGTACAAGCATCTCTTCACAGTTGGGGACCTCAAAAGTGTCTCTGCTTTTAATTAATATTAGATGTATAATTATCAAAGAAACTGATACTTCAGAAAGCAGCAACAGGCTTAGGAAATGAATCAAGAACACTCACCTGATAGTTCGAGAGACATGGGTTAAATGGGGGTTGAATGGCTCTAATATATGTAGGTAAGTGAAAATGGGAGCTCTTCCTTTCAGGGCCTGAGTATGGGTTTATGGGGGCATTTGACAATATATTCTCCACATCAATTTACCTCAAGGAATCCAAACAGACACAAAAAAGTATCTCAGAGGCAAATCCTGCTACAGTTTCATTTCTTCATAGTTCCTGCTACTTAGGGTTGAGATTGTGTGTGAATGACTTTGTATTTACTCCTGTGGTAACCCTTATATGTATATGCTATATGAGAAGAATGTTCTTAAGACTTAATTATATCTGTCTCTCCATGTCTGAACCACCTATTATAGAAACAGCTTTTACAAAGTAGAAAAGTTTTAGCAGGATTTTAAAGATTAAGTCTTCATACCCCTATATGAAATTTGTGGAATCAATGGAGGTACCGTTTGTCAAGGGATTAAGCTCAGAACTTCATTAACATATTGGTGTGGAAACTCTAAAATTCTTCAGTGATTCTTTCAAGATCTTGTGATTTCTGTGATTGGAATGAACAAATGTTTTTTGAGGACTACAGTTTTCACTTTTCATGATAAAACTAAGTTGAATGAGATTGGACAGACTCAGTCTTTGATCTTTGAGATCTTATATCTTAAAAGTTACTGAAGACCCTAAAGACTTTTTATTAATAGATGTATAATGTATCTAATAATAGTGATATTTATGTATTTGAAATTTAAATAAATAATATAAAATTAATTCTCAAAACTTTTTATTCTTGATTTCATAAGATAAAATTATTCTTATAATAATATATCTTATAAATATTAAATGATACATTTCAATATAAAGATAACACTTTGTAGACAAAACCACTAAAAAGAAGTGGCATTGTTTACATTTTTAAACAGATATATTTATATATCTGTTTATATTTAGCAGATATATTTATATTTAGCAGATATATTTATCATCTGGGTTAATAAAGATTTGACTCAATTCTGCTTCCACATTCTATATGATGTATTATGCTAATATTATTGGGGAACGTAAAAAATCCATGTTCTTTCTGTTGAAAACATAAAGATGTTCATAATTTGGTGATGGCTCAACTTCCAGTACATGCTTTGCATACTGGAGCCTCCAGGTTTAATACCTGGCACAGTATATCCCCCAATTAGCAATTTGGACAACCTTAGGGCTCTGACTCTGGAGTAACCTCCTGAGTACTTCCAGGTGATGACTTATTTATCTACAGAATGTTATTGGTAAACAATAATCACCAAAGCACAAGTCGTTTCTTATAGATTACTTTCAGCATGACTTCCAGGAAAAGGCATAGTTTATGCTTATAAATTTGTTTATTATGCATAAAGAAACCACCTATTGTCATGATTTTAAGTCTGGTAGTATGTAACACAAAACTCTGCCACTGTTTTGCTCTGTGTGTCTCTCTCTGATATACCAAACTTGAATTCTCTTAAGTGTTTTATTGATCTAAATGAAATGTGGACTTAGATAGGAAAGACTCCAAACATTGCCAGCCTTCTACCTTCATACACTCAGCAGTTTATGAACTGTCAGACCAGTCTTTTCAAAAGTTGACCTAGTTTTGCTGGGTTCTCTAATTCTAAGAGTTTATTAATGTTTATTAGGGATAAAATAAAGAATTAAGCTACTGTTTTTCCTATATATTTGCTGGGTAATAATGGAGCTTGTGAATAATGGCCCTAAGACATAAAAGGTAAATATAATTGCACAGTAAACACAGTGATTTAATGTGATGCTTCTTGTGTGAGACAGCTGTTCTCTGTGCACCTGTTCAGGACTGTCATTCACAACAGTCTCTAACTTTTTCCTACATTTTACTTTACACAATAGGGATGAATACTATATCCTCATTCCTTTCCTTTACATTTTCTCTAACCTTCCTGTTTTGGATGCTTGTTTCCAGTTCTTTTTGTCTGTAGGGAGAGGTGTGTGTTAACCAGGGCTAAAAACTCAATAGTCAGTCTGCAGTTGAAATTTATCTGGAGTAATATCATAAAACTAAATAGAAATGAACTGATAAGTGTCACATCCATTTCCTTCACTCAAAGCTCCTTCACACATGCTATGCATCTGTGTATCCAAGAAAAGAACCTTTGGCATCCCTAGACCCCTGTTGTGTTGATTACATATCTTCTTCTCCAAAGAATGCTCTCCTGAGTAACTACTCCCTGAAAGGACTTAAAAATTATTTTCCCACTTATTTTCTCTACCTAGAATGTTGCTCAATATTTAGCAAAGATCCCCGCCCTCAAAATTTATTTTATTAAAGCACTGTGTGTTACAAAGCTATTAATATTTAGGTTTTAGACATTCAGTGTTTCATCACTGATCCCCCCCACCATTGTCAGCTTCCCTCCACAGTGTTCCCAGATTCCCTCTCTGAACACCACCCAGCCCCCCAACCCTAGCCATAGTCTGCCATCTTAACAGGCATCTTTTACATTTGATTATTAAAGTTTGGGCCCTGTGATTTAAGCGTTGTTGACACTGTGATATTTAACTCTATATTGTTGGTATTTAATACCACCAATGTACCTGAATCCCTTTGACCCCCTGCCCCCATTGTTCTCATCTATCTCTTCTTCCCTTACACATTCACTCTATTTCTTTCCTTCACCTTCCTATACTGAAGGGTCAAAGGTGAGCTAGGTTTATCTTTAAACCCCTGCCCCTTTAGACCACTGCATTTTCTCAGCCACATATTCTCATCCACACATTCTCATCATTATAAATACCACATATAAGCAATAACTTGTGTTTGTCCTTCTTCTGGTATACTTCATTTGCCATGATATCTTTCAGTTCCATGCATGTTGCAGCAAATTGCAGGATTTCATCATTTCCTATAGTTGTATAGTATTACATTTTGTATATATAGCAGATCTTCATGATACATTGATCTGTTGATGGACATTTAAGTTGATTCAAATCAGCAATTTTACTGAGTCACTTAGTACAGTTTTTAATATTTTTTTTTATTTTCCAAGAGTCCTGAGCAATGTAACCATAAGGCCACATATGATTTTACAGATTCCAGAAAAACACTATTTTTAAATTGCAGAATTTTTTTTCTGTTTTGTATCTAAGAAATATCTATTTCTATAAGTATGTCTTTAGTTTCTACACAACATGCTTTCTGAGCTCTGTCCATGACTCTCCTATAGATTTCTTCTGAAAATGACTAATGAGAGGCTGAAGAGATAGCATAGAGGGTAGAGCGTTTGCCTTCCTCGCGGCCAACCCAGATTTGATCCCGGCATCCCATATGGTCCCCTGAGCACTGCCAGGAGTAATTCCTGAGTGCAGAGTCAGGAGTAACTCCTGAGCATTGTAGGGTGTGACCCAAAAAGAAAGGAAAAAAAATGACTATTGGCTGCTCTTTGTTACTACTGAACTAGCACTGATTTATAAGAGAAACATTTACCTTAAAATGCAACACAAATCCATTTACTTTGGTGTGAGGCCAAGAAAATAATCGGACTTATTGGCAGGTGAAAAAAAATTTAAGTTGAGACCAATGAAGATCTATTTCAAGTACTTTTCCCCCTTTAAATTGTAGAGAAGCGACTTATGCTTGGATCCTTTAAACCTGGAGAGGCTATTTTGAGAGTAAAATCCTGAAAGGAAAGAAAATATCTTCATCATTGGTAAGGTTAAATGCTGAAATAGAAGCTTTGACTCTTAAAGGTTGAAGTTCACTACTGGTGATTGGGAAATGAAGCCTGTTGGTAATTAAAATCCCCTCTCAAACAAAAATTTCCAGGAAAAACAACCAATATTAAGCAATTGGAGGTTGGTCTAATTCTGAAAAGTTGTTTATGCTGACCTTTTCTGAGAAGAGCCAAATTGTTACTAGAACAGAGAACACTAATCAATATGTCATCCCAGGGAAAGAATGATCTTCATCAGAAGGTAAGGGACCACTATGATAATCAGAGTTAGAAATGACCATTCTGGTAAAAAACTGAATGTGGAAAGAAGGTAATGTGATATGCATGATACCCTTTCAGTAACAGCATTGCAAAACCACAGGTCCTAAAAAAGAAAATGAGAGAGAGATGGAGAGAGAGAGAGAAGAGCCTGAGAGAAGTGTCTGCCTCTCTGCCATAGAGGCAGGGCAGGGGGCTGACAAGAAGGAAGCTTGGGTCATTACAGGCAGGAAATGTGCACTGGTGAAAAGATGAGTGTTAGAAAATTTTGTGACTGAAAATGAATCATAAACAACTGTATATCCCATGGTTAGTTAATATATTTTATTTTTTTTAAAAGGAGGTGAGACCAGGGAAGGTGCGAGCAGGAAGGAGTGTCCTGCAGGAGATCTGTGGACACAACACAGGATGGTTTTAGACACAACAACAGGCATTTGCTTGTCTAAAGACACAAATTTTTACCTTGTTAACCAAAAATTGAATATCTTCTATGTGTTGAGAGATTTTGTCCAAATTATTCTAAAGTGTGGAAAAGTAGAACGGAGTGAGGAGACAAAGAAAATATTTTAGAGATATTAGCTAAAAGAGATAGCTCTTAATTGACTCATGAAGCTTAGTGAGTAGTGACTGGGTTTCAGTTTCTTTATTAGCAACTTTTGCATAAAGGACATGAGTATAAGAAGTTTATTTGGAATTTGAAGGTAGGAAATGACTGAAGTTGGTATGAAATGAGATAGGAAAGAGAAGGGGAAGGAAGAATATGGTAGCAAACGGAAGAGAGGTAATTGAGAGGGAATTATCACCTGGGGTACTCTACTGGATTCCACATTGCTGAAAACCCTGTAAAACCTCCCCTGGAAGATGAAGGTGGGTTACTATATTAATAATTATCAGCCATACAGTTTTTCTTTGCATTTTTGGGTCACACCCAGCAATGCTCATGGGTTACTCCTGGTTCTGCTCTCAGAAATCACTCCTGGGGGTGCTTGGCTAATTATATGGGATGCTGTGGATTGAACCCAGGTTGTCTGCATGCAAGGCAAAGGCCCACCCTGCTGTACTATCGCTCTTGCCCTCAGCCATGCATTAAGATTATTCTTTGAGGTACTATTTTCATGGAATTCAGACCTGTCATGGTTAGTCATGAATCCTAAAGACCTAAGTCAAAGACATGTCACTTAGGGATAAGACAGGGAAAGTACAGGGCTGGTGGAAAGCATTTGACCAGGAGGAGGAAGGGGTGCTGAAAAGTAAAGTGCTGTTATTAAATCCTATCAGCTACTGAACTATACATCACAGTGTAAAAATGTAAACAGAAGAAAGAAAAACCACCTCTTGTAGAGGCAGACTGGTGGGTAGCAGGCAAATAGGGTGGGGAATTGGTGGAGAGGAGTGGACACTGTGAAGGTATCTGTGTTAAAACATTGCATGCCTAAAACCTTATCATGAGTAACTTTGTAACTTTACAGTAACTAGATAAAATAAATAAATGCAAAATTCTAAAATAACATTTAAAATACCCAAGTTAAACAATTTGTTGGGGATGGTGGTGGAATGCATCACACACACACATATAGGAATGGCTCTGCTTGCTGGCCCAGAGCAGGTTGGTATCTTCTGTAGGGAGTCTAGGGTCCTCTAATAGTCTATAGATACAGAGGTCATATTTTAGAGACATACAGGCATTAGTGAAGCAGGAATGTCCTGTCGGGTCAGAGGCGCAGAGATGAGACTCCAGGAACACGACAATATCCATTAATATTTTTAATGATCACCAGCCGGAGGGGCTCTCATCATGGCAGTTGACTTACTGCAGCTAACTGACTTGAGCTGACTGACCTGAGCTGATTGACCACCTCCATACAGACCCCAACTCTCTTATATCCCATTGTCTCAAAGGGCAATACAGCTTAGAGTTAAGTTTATGGTTTACATTACAAAGACATTTCACATTCTTTGCATAGGACTTAGGAATAGTAGGAAGGAAACATCCAGGAACCAAAAACCTGCAGGGGATGCGATCTAGGTAAGATGACATGAACAAAAGAACGTGTTACAGTTTCTAACTCAGCCTTCCAGATTAGCCCATGATGGCAAGGTCATGTCCGACAGAAGAATAAGAGAAACCTGTTTTCTGCCTAACTTTAAGCATCGTCCATTAGACTCCATCTTGGGCTAGTTATAGTCAACAAGGAGATGTGCAGAGAAATGACCTAGGATAGCCTTGTCTGTGTAACTGCAGCTTGATTAACAGTCTCACTAGGGAATTCTACATTCTAACTCTATTGGGAGACAGTCTGCCAGAAGACCACATGTATTAGTTAACAGGCAGTATCTATCAGACCTTCCTTCGCATATCCTTAGATCTACCTTCTGCCAACACATTAGCAAGTTGTATGGTTAGTAAAAATGGCCAGAGGATACTGATTCAGAGAGTAGAGCTCTGCACTATAGTCTTTCTGAAGATAATTTTCTTGCCACAAGCTCTCCTAAGTCCCTGAGAACAATTATGACAGAGTTAAGGTAAGAATTTAGTTCATTATTTCTATAGCATACTCCTGTCAGTGAATTTGTATCAGTCTCAGCTCTTATATAAATATATATTGAAGACATATCCAGATTCATACATGTATGTATGTGTATGTGTATATATAGATATATAGTGTATAGATACACACAAGTATATGTATATATACATATATACATATATGTTTCATCTATAAAAATGGGAATGGGATTTTCAGGATCAACAGAGACTTGACTTAAAAATAACTGTCTCTTGATCAAGGACAGAAGTTGAGAGGTGCATTTTGGTTTAGTAGCAGAAGGAGAATCATAATCTCTAGATATACAGTGTTTCTATTCACTGGATTTTCATGACAGAACGCCATTTGATCAATCCAGTGATATTCTTTTCCCCTCAGATATGTTCATTGGGGGCCAACCTCAGGGAAATTTCACTTGTTTCTTTCTCAGAACAATTTAATTTAAATTGTTGTTTCTCACAACAATTTAATGATGGTTCCTGACTTAAACTGTCAACTCCATACCTCATATCAGAGGCAGCTCCTCTGATTTATTACCTAAAGTAACTTATAGCTCTTTACTGGGTTCTAGAGTATTCATCACTCTGTAACAGGCTATACTCCTGTCTTCACTTATTTATTTATTTATTTATTTATTTATTTATTTATTTATTTATTTATTTATTTATGTCCTTTAGTCTGACCATGGTCAGACTTCTTCGTCAAGACCCTGAACGAATGGTTTGAGGCTCTTTGTATTCCTGAAGCAACCAGATGCCATTGGGCTACACTGGCACGTGATAGGGTCAAATGGAAATATTACTGGGGCCTGCTCGAGCAAATCGATGAATAATGGGATGTCAAGTGATCAAGTGATGTCCTTTAGTTAGAAGGAGCTTTAAATGGTTCTTTGCTACAAACTCAATAATTGGAATGATAATAATTGAATAAATAAATGAATGAATGGATAAATCAAGCAGTGAATAAATGGATAAATGAATAAAACTTAAACACAGTGTTTGCCACCAGAAAGAGTTTGGTGCAGGGGTACACTGTATTCATATGAGATTTAGGCTTTGCGTGAATAATGTCAGTGGTAGAAACATGCCTAGAATGAGTGAGGCTCTTTCTCCATGCAAACACACTGCCAGGTGTGGTCCTAGAGTAGCAAACTGTCAGGCTTAAACAGCTCGGTGAGCAACTCAAGGAGTGCTCACCAACCACACTAGCACTGTTGGGTGTAGCGTCTATTAAGAAAATAAAATAACACGAGATTGTTTTGTCAGTCAATGACAAAGACCAATTTTAAATTTACCTTTCTGTTAATAACTGTTTCCCTGCCTTTTATTTCCCTAATGGGTGCAATGTTATCTTTTTTTTCTTTTTTTGTTTCTATTTTTTCTTTCCCCTCTTTTCTTGCCTTTGTTCAATTACTCCCAGAGATCCGGCCCTACAGTGATCTGTCAGGATGAAAAATACGAGGCAGCCTATGACTGATGCCAAGTGAATGATTCCCAATGATTTTTTTTGTGCCTCTGTTTATTTATCAGGTTTAAGTTTCATTTAATCCTGAGGAAAGGTCCTGGATGTAGACTGCAGCTTCAGTAACCTGAAAGGGCCTGGAGGCTTGGTTTGCTTTTGATGAGCTCTGAGACATTGGCTTCTTATTTAAAGGAGTCAGGCCCACCTATCTGCCTGTTCCTTTCCCTGCTAATTGACTTGGTAAAATGCCTTTACTGGCTTTCACCTTTTATTGACCTTCAAAGTGAACACACCTCCCTTCAAGCAGCGTCATGCTCACTGGAAAACAAGTAAATTTGGTAGGTCCAGTCTGAGTTTCTCCCTTTGCTTCCTGCTGGCTGTCATGTCAGAGATGAGAAGTTCCCTCCCTAATTGGCAGATAATTAAATCAGCACCCACAACCTAAATTAAATGGCCAAAATATTGCCCTGAGAGATGATAGTGTAAGAGAACAGTGGGCTGCCCAGAGAGTCATGCTTGCCTGGACCTCATAGGTGTTTTCAGAAAAGCAAAATGCAAAACATTTTGATTGCTAAATGCAATCAAACAGCATCAGCAGTTTAAAAATCAGAGTTGGATAGAGAGTACAGGGGTTAAGGTCTTTGTCCTGTATGCACTGAGCCCAGTTCTATCACTTGCACTGCATGGTTCCTCAAGAATCACTGACAGTGACACCAAGCACAGACCTAGTGGTAGTTCTCAATACTGACAGGTGTGATTGAACACCCCCCATCCCTAGGCACAGAAAATCATATGCAAGCTAACAGTGAAGTAAGATGGCTACCAATGCCTAACTTTGGAAAGCCTGCCAGGAAAGATCCTAATGTAATCTCACTTGAAATAAAATTTTGTTGGGGCTGGAGAGATAGTACAAGGACAAAATTGTTTGCCTTGCATATATCCAACCTGGTATAGGGGCTAGTTTGCCATCCTCCATCATCTCTGTCAGCTCACTAATAGAAGAGGCTGCTTCCTAGTCACATATCTCCACAGATACCATTATGTTACACCTACAGCACTTCTAAGTGGTTTAGGAAATAAAGGTCCGGTCAACATTAGCATGGGTTATACTAATTTCAACTTTGCTTTGTCTTTTATGAAGATAGAAAAGTGGGTCTGAGAGATAGCTTGGTGGGTAAAATGCTTTTCTTGCATGTAGCTGACAGGAATTGAATTAGAATATAGTGTCCTGCATTGCCAGGAGTTATACCTGAGTGTAGGTAGAGTCAGAAGACCTGAGAAGTCAGGTATCCACCCCCAAATAAATAAATGAATACATAATTATTTTCAAATAGTGTTTATTGAAACAAAACATAAAATATAATTAACAAAAAACTAAGTTTGAAAAAAAACAAAGAGGTTCCCATCAAAATTTTATTAAAGTTTCTGTAATCCTCAGGCTTCTAGAAGTCAATGCTAAAAGGGAAACCTTTTAATAGTGCCATTCTCATGTGGTTAAAAAAGAATTATGATTGTTTGTCAACAGTTTATGGCAATTGAACTCTATGGTCCAACCTATCCTATCTTTTAAGAAAACTTCTATTATAAGATCAGGGTGACTTGGGGATAGGCCAAATGGCCAGAGCACACATGCTTTACAAGTAGGAGTCCTGGGTTTGACTGTTCTCCCATGTTCTCCCATGTACCAGTGTGAGTGACTCCTGAGAAGGAAATTGGGAGCAGCCCCTGATCAGCATCTGGTGTAACCTTTCAGTTCCTCCACCAAATCTTCCACTGTGTACATATTTTATTCATAAAGAGGACAATTAGAACATTATCCTGGACCAAGACCTTTGAGGACTTACCCCTGCAAACCCCACAAGTGTTGACCTTTGCTAGTCATTGGCTTTCACATTCTAAATCTTGATACAGTTATACAGTGGAGAGGCCACACATCTGTCAGGGTGGCCAGTACAGAAATGTAGACCCAAGACACCCTGAGAAATATTGGCTGTCTGTCTAGTTCTGAGGATGGGGTTGGCTGATAGTCTCAGAAATATCCTAGCTTTTGAGTTTCTCTAGGTTGACTCTTAGCCAATGATGGAGAAAGACTGGCTCAGAAGTATAGCAGCTTCTGATTACTGTGTGATTTTCCTAATAGGCACATAATTTGTCAGGTCTGTGCTATATAGATGATTATCTTACATTTACCCCTTTTCTCCTTTTACATGTTATCCCCCCAATAAAATTTGGAACTATTAACTACATTTCGGCATTTACCTCCCAGAAGCCAACCTCATGTGTTGCAATGAGTTCTACACCATTTTACAAAGAATGGATGTAAGGTGTTCCTTTCCATGATCCTAAACTGAGGACCATGGAATTCTAGGTCCAGATTTTCTTTTTGTTTCTACAGTACAGTAAGTTCTAGCAGTTTTAGAGACTTGTTTATTTCTTTTTTTTAAATTTTAATTATTAAACTGTGGTTTACAAAGTATAAAACTTTTTGCAATACAGTTGTTAGAAAGACTCAGCGTTGTTAGAAAAACTCAATCCCACCACCAGAGTGCCCCCACCACTATCAGAGACCCACATTTCCCACCCAACTCCCATCCCTATCCCTTGCCTGCTCTCTTAGCTGGCATCAATTATATTGATCATTACTACCATTATATGATAAGGGAATGATATTGACAAAGTCATTGCTTTTTGGGGGGTTGTTCTGTGGGAGTCTGGCCAATTCTGTTCTTGGATTCACTTTCTGGGTTTCCAGAACACAGTAGTAGTAGTTCTCTACTGCCAACCCAGGACTCACCACCACTGCGCCTATGGACAACACATAGTTCACATTTATCTCAACCTCTATTTGAGCCCAGCAGACCAGCCTATCAGCGCCCGGCTCGCGGGACGCTTCATCAATAAATGCTGGACTTAGAGATGCCTACAAGAGTATGCTACCTGCACAGCAGAGCCTGGCAAGCTGCCCGTGTTGTATTTGATATATATGCCAAATACCAGTAACAATTATAGACCTCATTCCGAATGGATTGAGGCTCTTTATGTTCCTGGAGCAAGCAGATGCCTTGGGCTCTACTAGCATGAGACAGGACATATGGAGATGTTACTGGGGCCCGCTCGAGCAAATCGATGATGAACGGGAAGACAGTGATTTGAGCTTGCCCTATGCATACACTGAATAATCTATTCGATACTGCTAGTTGGGACTACTTCTCTAAACTGTTGGTGAATATGGTCTTAGACAAAAGGCATTGGAGATTCTTAAAACTCAGTTGTACCACCTGAGCCCACTGTATAGGGAATTTTCAATTTGTTCCCACAGACCACACATTGTGTCCACACATTTGGGTTTCGATGAGATGTGATGGGATACGTGTTAGATGGGTGTATCAGGTTTTGAGATATTGTGTATGAATCATATCTGGAGTAGGGGTGTGTCCAGCTGTAGAGTCCAGACCGTGAGGATGACTGTGGTTGTGTTGCATGAGGTTTTCCGGCCTCTGAGAATCTGTCAGGGGCAGGTAAGGACCAGAACCTGGCCCCCTTCCAGGATGACCCATCAGCCTAGCATAGGGCAGGTAGGCAGTAGCTCTGCCCTGCATGAGACTTGTTTATTTCTAGACTAGTAAAATCCAGCAGTTTTGTATGGCTGGAGAGACTGTGCGAATGAGACTAAATACAATAGGGAAATATGACTTGAGTGCGATTTCCTTTGTTCCATGTTTTTGTCAAATGCTTTTTTTCTTTTAACTCTTTCCCAATGTAGATAACACAAATGATGGCTGCTTTCTTTCCTAAATGGTAAATCTTTTGAGATCATAGTGATAATACAGTGAGATGGGTGTTTGCCTTGTATGTGGCTGGCCTGGGTTCAATCCCCAGCAGCCCATATAGTCTCCTGAGCACTGCCAGAAGTAAGTCCTGATCATAGAGCATATGAACCCTCAAAAGAAAAAAAAGTAGATGATTTTGCTTTATCCAAGCTTGTGGTTTATCTTTTGCATATGTTACCTCAGTATAAGCACTGAAGTCTACAAAATCAGGAAACTGCGCCTACTAGCTTCAGTGAGATTTATAGAGCCCAAAAGATGCATTTAAATCCTTGTTGAGAGACCGTTAAAAATGGAGTTACTAACCAAGTTTTTTCAACAGCATGTCCTGAACCTCAAAGTACTCACTCAGATGAATCAGATGGATCTTGTTTTATAGAAATCTTCAACTAAGCCTTACCTCACGATCATATGTGGTCTTAGGTTAGAATGCAGCTACTCTGTTTCTGGGAAGACCACATTAGCCAACAAGGAAGGCCATTTTAATAGAAAATGACATTTAATGATGAATAATGACTTTCACTTACATCCTGAAGATGGCATTGGGTCCTGCCTTAGTTAATATCCCTCATTTCCCAGTCTCCAATAACTAACTTCCCATGGCATATCTACCCTGCTATATCCTCTGCCAGATCAATGACCTCTCTGCAGAACATCTGTTACTTCACCTGCTGTACTTCTGAGTAGACATTGTATAAAAGTCAAATAGTCTAGTTCAATTTTTTTTTTGCTTTTTTGGGTTACACTTGGCAATACTGAGGGCTTATTCCCTGCTCTGGACTCAGGAATTACTCCTGGCAAATCTTGAGGGACCATATGGGATGGCAGATTAAATATAAGTTTGTTGCATGCAAGGCAAATGCCCTATCCACTGTGCTATCATTCTGGCCCCTAGTTTTAAACTGAAAATACGCATAACAAACACACACTTTCAATGACAAAACTAAAGCTGAAATGCACTAAGATTTCATTCCAGAAATTCCTACACAGAAATAAATTGAGAATGTCTTGGCCTTTTATCCTACACAATAAGGGATTTTTTTGAACTCTGGAAAACATGGTTGTCCCTTAAACTGACAGACTACCAAGAGGCCATTGTGTTTAATTTAACTTGACAATGTTGTCATTACCAGTCTTCTCTAACTTGCTGGCCTACAGGAACAAAGAAGTCTCCCACTAAGAATGCCATGGGGCCTGATAGATACATCCCCATTCTTGAATTTTTCTTTACCCATCCCAAATTAAAGGTAATGAAATGCAGATTAATGTTTCCATGCACAAAACCTGGGAATAAGGCAGCAGGAATAAAGTTATATTTTTCCAGAAGAAAATGTCTTGTTGCTAGAACTAAAAAAAATGGTTTGGATTTTAGGAATTTAGTTCAACTTGAAGAAGATGCATATATATATATATATATATATATATATATATATATATATATATATGTGTGTGTGTGTGTGTATATATATATACATCTACACAAGGTTCTATTTCATACCCTCAACCCATCTTCACAATTTGTTAACCCAAAATTCAGAGCCTTGTGTCAATTATATTACTAGAAATGTATGAGTATAAACATGTTTTGGGCCATGAATTTTTTTCAAATATCTGAGTTAGCTTATGTAGGGAATTTAGGGCAGCACAATGTGTGGGGATAATTGCTCCATGACTCCAAATATTTATTACCAGGTCAAGTAGCAAGTGACAGCAACTGACGCTGCCCTTGACAGTCTGGCCCCATTCTTCTTGACAATGGGTGGATGGAAGAAGGACTGTTGAACTGTTTACTACTTGAAGACATTTTAAAAGCTAATGAATGTACAAACAACATGGAAAAAAGAGCCCTCTGTAAGATATCTTAGAGTCAGAATAGAAAATTCAAACAATTTTAGCCTCAGAAAGTCAACATTAGACACCCTTCTACTAAGGACCTACAAACAAACAGAGTTCCTCTGTACACACATTAACAAATGCAACTCCGTGCTGCTGTGGTTTTCACCTTGTATAGTCCCCAGTTCAAACATGTGTTTGCACAGGACTCGGCAGGTTTGGGATCCAGGAGCTTTTGTCTCCTGAGAGCTTTCGTTTTAGGACTTTCGCACCTGGCTGGCTCATCAAGAACATATGAGGGCAGGGAAGAAAACAATTCAGGCTGGTAGGGGCACTTTTGGCCTAACACCAAACCACACCCAAGTGTGAGGACCATTTATCTTTCTGCTTCTTGACAGTTCAAATAGACAGTGTTAGAGACAGACAACTCTTGCACCTAGACATCCCGCATCATTAAAAGACAGAAGGCCATTCTGTGAAAAAAGTAAATAATTAATAAAGGGAGAGGAACCCAGCCTTCTCCCGCTTGCAATGGTTTTGAAAAACCAGTAATTCACACTCCCCCAAGAATGGAATAATGGAGAAAATAAAATCCCATTTTTTCTTTTTTGTCTGTTTTATGGTTCATTTTGTCCACTGCTATTAAAAGATTGCCTTTAGTCAACGAAGTCTTTGCCTGTTCTAAGTGAGGTTACTCAGATAACTAGCAGCATAAAATTGAATATCTCAGCAGACATTTACTTTTCTGTCTTAAGATTAGGAACTCTTCAAACTAACATATCTGTGTTCACTGGGCCTCATATTTTCTTCTAAACAGAATGTAACAAGTGCTACACCTAAGAAAAACAGCTAAGATTGTGGCTAATGAATTGTGTTCTCCATACCCCCACCACACATTTTATATTTGCTCATTCCATATACTTTATTAAGTATATGGAAGTATTAAATATACTTTAATACTTCTGTATTAAGTACATGGAAGTATTAAATATACTTTATTAAACTTTATTAATTATTAAGTATTTAATGCAATAAGTATATAAAAAGTATATTCCATATACTTTTTTATGAAGCATAAAAAATATTGCTTCCACGTTGTTGAAATTCAAAGTCATTCCTTGACAGGATATATTAAGAGGGAGTGAGTAAAGCAAGGACTAGAAAGGAGAATCCTTAAAAATATTGTTTTCCTGGACAGCTACATGTAAAAAAATGAATTTGGACCTGTGTCTAACACCTTGCACAAAAATCAGTTCAAAATGGATTAAAGATCTCAATGTCAGACCTGAATCCATAAAGTACGTTGAAGAAAATATAGGAAAAACCCTCCACGACATTGATGCTAAAGACATCTTCAAAGGTGAAACACCATTAACAAAGCAACTAGAAGAAAATATAAGTATATGGGACTACATGAAACTGAAGAGCTTCTGCACCTCGAAAGAAACAGTGACCAAGATAGAAAGACAGTCCACAGAATGGGAAAGAATATTCACCCAATATCCATCTGATAAGGGGTTAATATCCAGGATATATCAGGCACTGGTACAGCTATATAAGAAAAAAACAGCCAACCCCATTAGAAAATGGGGAGAGGAGATGAACAGAAACTGACAAGGAAGAAATCCGAATGGCCAAAAGGCATATGAAAAAATGCTCATCATCACTAATCATCAGAGAGATGCAAATCAAAACAACAATGAGATATCACCTCACACCACAGAGAATGGCCCATATCCAAAAGGGTAAAAGCAACAAGTGCTGGCGTGGATGTGGGGAAAAGGGGACTCTCATACACTGTTGGTGGGAATGTCGACTTGTACAACCTTTCTGGAAAACAATATGGACATTCCTCCAAAGACTAGAAATTGAGCTCCCCTTTGACCCAGCCATACCGCTCCTGGGAATATACCCTGGAAAGCCAAAAACGCACAGCGGAAACACAATCCACACTTTTATTTTCATAGCAGCACTGTACACAATAGCCAAAACCTGGAAACAACCAGTATGCCCAAGAACTGATGACTGGATAAAGAAACTGTGGTACATCTACACAATGGAATACTATGCAGCTGTCAGAAAAAATGAAGTTATGAAATTTTGCTATAAATGGATGGATATGGAAAGAATCATGTTGAGTGAAATTAGTCAGAAGGAAAGAGAGAGACATAGAATGACTGCATTTATTTGCATGACATAAATATACTGGGTGATCTTACCAAAAGTGGAAATTACCACAAGCGTGTGGGGAGTCAGAGGTTGGTTTAGATAGAAAAAGGAACATGAGTGAATAAATGTCTAAAGTTCTGATACTAACATAGAACTGAGCATTAAATACAGACAAAAAATGCAAATGATGGCTTCTAAGTGTATCGTAGTGCAACCCACAATGTGTGGGAGAAGGAGGAGGAGAGAGAGAGGAGAGGAGAGGAGATAAAGAACTGTTGGAGGACATGTTTAGCTAATCTGGGAGTTTTGTTGTTTTGCTCACTCCCAGCTTAATCTTATTTAAGCCAATGTTCATTCTAATGAGATCTCTCTTCTATGTAAACACTTCTAGAGGGTGTGGCAGTTACAGAAGTCACCTTGATTGAATAACTTCTGACTTATACATCTACTAAGGCTTCTATGTTTTCTAGATTGGGCACAGCTCCTCTTTATACCCACTGCACCCAACGTGGGACAGTTAGAATTTACCAGGAGACTACCACCCTGGCTATGCTGAGACTAAAGGTAGACTATAGGAAGGATCATACTAGTTTGCTCTAAGCAGGTGAGTATGACCCTTTCAGTACATGAGAGCAAGATACTCAGAATCACCCTGGTGCAGATAATAAGGACCTTGTGGGTACCATCTAGATTACATGAAGTTCATGAAGTTAAGATGTATTACTTTTATACCAGCACCCCCCCCCTCTCTCTCTCAGTGTTTTACATAAGAGATAATCTCGGGATTAGTCCTTGGTGTAACCTTTGTTTATACCTACGATAGGGTGTGGCACTACACTCTGTTTAGGGTTCTTTGTTGGCATGACAACCTCCTGATTGGGTTACTTTGGTGTATATAAGGGGGCTGACTTGAGGCCCCTTCACCTTTTGCCTTTTGGTTCCTCAGCCTTCAGCTTTTGGCTTTTGGCTTTTGGCTCCTGTGGCTTTTGGCTTTTGGCCTTCTTCTTCCCTGTGGGATCTCGCCTTGTGAGCGTTTATTTCCCTTGGAAGTTTTTACACGTGGTGGTCGCCATCTTGGCCTACACGTGGCTGGGGTTCTAGCCTGGAATCCTAAGCATTGGGTTTTTCCTTTTTGCTGATTTGTATGCCTGAACCTGTGATAAGTAAAGCCTTTTAAAACCGCATTGGATTCCTGAGTGTTCATCCATTCCTCGCCCGGCCGGAGGTAGAAGGGAACTTCGCTTCCCGGCACTGTCGGGGACCCCGGAGGAGCGCCCCGACAAAGAACCTCCCATTTAGGGGGGATGTGGGAGGGGGAGGGAATTGGGGACATGGGTGGTGGCTGAGGGGCACTGGTGGAGGGCGGGGTGCTGGAACACCATGTGACTGAAACCCCAAGCGTGAACAACGTTGTAATTGTATATCTCACGGTGGTATAATAAAATGTTAAAAAAATAAAATAAAATAAAATAAATATTGTTTTCAAATTAAATTGATTATTTAAGTTTTAAGTCCATTTCCTTAAACATAATTATATAAACAAAAATTTTAATATTATAATCAATTGACTCATAGCCTTTTACAATATGAGTTTTAACATCTATTGATTTTTTCAATCTAGCATCATGAACTTACATATGTACATAAGAATTTCAAGCCACAAAAGAGAAAATTATTTTTCTGCCCCACATTAAACCGTAAGAAAATAATCATGAATTGTATGGCTGGGTCAACCCTGGAAAGCCAAAAACACACAGTGGAAACACAATCCGCACTTTTATTTTCATAGCAGCACTGTTCACAATAGCCAAAACCTGGAAACAACCAGTATGCCCGAGAACTGATGACTGGATAAAGAGACTGTGGTACATCTACACAATGGAATACTATGCAGCTGTCAGAAAAAATGAAGTTATGAAATTTTGCTATAAATGGATGGATATGGAAAGAATCATGTTGAGTGAAATTAGTCAGAAGGAAAGGGAGAGACATAGAATGACTGCATTTATTTGCATGGCATAAATATACTAGGTGATCTTACCAAAAGTGGAAATTACCACAAACGTGTGGGAGTCAGAGGTTGGTTTAGATAGAGAAAGGAACATGAGTGAATAAATGTCTAAAGTTCTGATGCTAACATAGAACTGAGCATTAAAGACAGACAAAAAATGCAAATGATGGCTTCTAAGTGTATCGTAGTGCAACCCACAATGTGTGGGAGAAGGAGAGAGAGAGAGAGAGGGAGAGGAGAGGAGATAAAGAACCTGCCATTTAGGCGGGATGTGGAGGGGGAGGGAATTGGGGACATGGGTGGTGGCTGAGGGGCACTGGTGGAGGGCGGGGTGCTGGAACACTGTGTGACCGAAACACCCAAGCGTGAACAACGTTGTAATTGTATATCTCACGGTGGTATAATAAAATGTTAAAAAAAAATAAAGAATAAAAGAACAAAAAAAAAAACAAAGTATATTGATTGCCTTGTTTGAGAAGTTGATAATAAAGAATATATTTATTGACTACTGCGAAAAAAAAAAAAAAATAAAGAACCTGCCATGGAGGCAGGTTGAGGGAGGGGGGAGAGAACCGGGGACGTTGGTGGTGGGAGATTGTCACTGGTGGAGGGATGGGTGCTGGAACACTGTATGAACAAAACCCAAATATGAATATCTTTGTAATTGTATATCTCACGGTGGTATAATAAAATACTTTAAAAAGGAAAACAGGGCCGAAAAAAAAAAAAAAAGAAAATAATCATGAATTCCCAAAAAGGAACACTCATTGCTGACTATAAAGCCATACTTGAGAAAAAGCAGTGTATGCTTCAGATTATTTTAACAATAAAAAATCAGAGACAATCTGTACAATGCAGAAAGTAAAACACATTTCTAATTCTTTTGCAGTGGCAACACAGTCTGCTCATTGTCAAGGAAAGAAAGCTCTTGAAATATTTTTTAAAAATTATAGATTGATCCAGGGAATTATTTCTTGGGAAAGAAAAAGGGGGTCTTTTAATTGTGGCTGATTTAATAGCTTTCTAAAGGAAGTCAATAGTCTGAGCAGTGCAGGTGGCCATGGCCGCTCGCTCCCTTCTGAGTGTCTGATAAAGCTAGCCTCTTCCCTGGATCAAGGTATTAAGGTTTGGGTTATTTGTATTGATTTTATGTGCTGCCACGCTGCGCCAGTCATGCTCATATCACTGGTTCACAAATTCCTCTTTAAAATGTCACTGCAGCTTCATTTTCCCTGTCGCCCATCAATACTTCTGCCAGGAAAACTACTTGTTAACCCCAAGATCTGTAGTCTTATTCAATGGCCCAAGGGCATTGCCAATCCCAGTGTCTGTAGAAATAGAAACAGCAGGGGGGAGGAGAGGTGGGAGTGATCCCTTCAAAAAACTTTTTCAAAGATTTTTTTTTTTTTCCCTCTGATAAACCAAAAGATTTTTCCCCTCCAGGTTAAAAAAAAAAAAAAAAAAAAAAAAAACTCTGCAAGTGGATAGGCCCTCTAGTGGTGCAGTATGGTGCTCAGAAACAACCGGAGTCCTCATCAGATAACATTTATAAGCAAACAGAAAAACAGATGCATGCACAGGAATTTCAACCCATACACAGCTATTACTGACCACACCCACATCTTTAGTTCTACCTGAAATAGATTATTTAAGAAAGTTCTCTTGATGACGATACTAAGGGTTGGGAAATAATTCCCTGGAAATCCTACAGGATGTCTTTCTCAGTGAAATATGTCAACTAACTGATCTACTAATTGTAAGCAGCTACTTCCCTTTCTCAGAGTAGAATAAAACTAGTCTTAACTGGAAGCCAAACACACACACAGACACAGACATGACTATATTTATCAGTCTATGGTTATCCTTTACAAACATAAGATGGGGTAAAAATAAAACACATGTTTTCCCTTATTTCTCAGCAAGCGCTTACTTAAGGTTTTATTATATTTGGCCATGGGACATTCAGTAAACTTACTGATGATATCAAAGAATGATTTTACAAACAGTAAAAGTTACACTATTGACACCTCCAAATTCTAGAGTATTTACATTGTGTGAGGTGCACACTTGCTCTGGGAGATTAACAAACATTACTAGAAAGGCTGTGGCCAAATCCACCCTGGTTGTTTATAAAACCTTTACAACTCATCAGCTTCCACTAACACACTGGCACTGTTCAATTACCATCAGTTTTAGAGAGCCTTAGCAAAACATGTAGTGCCCATGTAAATAGACAAATCTGAAAACTAGCTGGTCTGTTGGCTTACATACTGTAGGTAATGTTTTCTTTTGCTCAAATTTGTTCTGGAAACTAATCACGCTCTGATAAAGCCATCTGCAAATATGAGGAAGATTGACACCCACATGTCAAAGTTTACACAGCCTGACCAAGTGTACATATAGTACAGATGATGTAAGGGCTCTGCTGTGCAGTTTCTTGGGGGCCATGTTGGAATGGAGCTCACTGGATAAGAATACAGCTTCACTGTTGATGTGAAAAAAAGCATGGTAATTTATAGACCAAACTTAAATACTTACAAAAAGAATGGATTCACTCCTTAATATTCACCATGGAACTTTTTTAGTCTAGATCTAGAGGATACTTATTGCTTAGCTAATTTCAAACACTGTTGCTTTTCTACAGGTCATTAGAGCTTTGTCATTATCATTGGAGCATCTAGAAAATGATAGTAACCTATGTTCACTTTCCAAAATGGATAACATTCAATATTACTGAATAAATTATACAAAGAGATCTTGTCTAAAAACTTCAAAGCAGCTACTAATGCATTATCTAATTTGCAGCAATAACTTTATACATAATTTCCCCACACTCAGAGAAAATTTAGGATGAAATACTGAATCCAAAGAAAATGGAGTAGTCATGTGATGGGATAAAATGAGTTCATTTGATATCATCAAGAATCTTCCCTTATTAGGAGTAGTTGTCACAATTATATTTTTGCATTTGATTGTCTCTGTATCCCAACAATAAACCCACAGGATATGTTGTATGGTCCCCATCTCTTCCCATTTGAAATGAAATCAACAACCACAGGGATGATTTATCTATAATGAACTTATTTTGACTTTGAATGCTTACTCCTTGTAACAGCAATCCAGAAATCATAAACTTAAAACTTCAATCTAGGTTTTTTAAATTAATGACAAATCCTCTTATTAAAAGTTTAGAATATAGCCCACTCTTTGAAAAACATGACAACATTAGCTTCCCTCCAGAGTTCTGAAATTCCCAGATTAAAGTCCAGATAATTACTTAGAACTTTTTTAATGCTGAATATTCATAGTCTCCTTCAAATTTTAAATTATAAAATCAATCTTGTTGACAATTAACTAGTCTAAGCTATTTATGCTCATTAGAGAAACTATTGATCCCTTTTGCTTAATCTAAATATAATTTTTAAATGTCTTCCAGAAAAACATTTAGAATTTTTGTTTTTCTGAAAGCACCATTATATTTAATCTTTTATGTCTTTAAAAATTGTTGACTCTGACATACTTCTGTCTTTGTTTCTCTTCATTTTTTGCATATTTTAGTAATATCACTGTATCACTGTCTTCCAGTTCATCATCGATTTGCTCGAGCGGGCCCCAGTAACATCTCCATATGTCCTGTCTCATGCTAGTAGAGCCCAAGGCATCTGCTTGCTCCAGGAACATACAGAGCCTCAATCCATTCCAGAATGAGGTCTATAATTGTTACTGGTATTTGGCATATATATCAAATACAACACGGGTAGCTTGCCAGGCACTGCAGTGCAGGTAGTATACTCTTGTAGGCATCTCTAAGTCCAGCATTTATTGATGAACCGCGTGGCGCAAGCGCTAATAGGCTGGTCTGCTAGGTGGAGGTCTGATGAGAGAGAAGTCCGGATGTGGAAAATGGAGGCCCTCATGGAGTGGGGGTTGTCTGGCTTGTTGCGAGGCTCTGCTGAGATGGTGGGCCAGGGCCAGAACCCACCATCCCTCCCGGGCACCTCGTGAGCAGCTGGTCACAGGGAGAGCCAGTAGCAGCTCTGCCCCCATGTCTGCGAGTCTCTGGACCGGCATACCTGAGCCGGATTTAAGAAAGACTGCTGCAGGGTGGAACTCGATGAGCTGGGCGCTGATAATAATTAAATAAAAATCTCTTTGGCAAGCTATGAGTACATTTTATTTATATAATTTAACATTTTCACTTACGAAACCTTATAATCAGATATCTTATTGCAATTTAATTGATGCTTTCAATGCATTTTCTATCCCTTATTCACCATCAAATTGTTATTTGAAATATCTTAACTATTTACTAAACCTAGTCAACTTGTCAAGAACTTTCATATTTATAAATTTACAGGTATTTTCTCTTGTCCAAACTTATGAGTTATCTTTGATTATATAATTTCTAGAATCCCATAACTTCTTTTTATGCTTTACTATATACATTTATTTTAAGCATAAAACAATTTTATGATTCTTATTAAACAGAGGCCTTTTCCTTGCTATTTCCATGCTATTTCCCAATCTCCTCCTCCCGAAGAATAAATGATTTTTGTTCCGATGGTTAATTGATTGAATCAGAGATAGGTGACCGCTAAACAACTACCAGGTAAAATTGTCTTAGAGGATGCAATTAAAGCAAGATAACTTGTATCTGAGGGGAAGAGATAGAAAAGGAGGGTCAAGAACTTAACATCTGTTGAATATAGCCTATGCTGTGCCAGACCCCTATATAAACCTTATGTTATTATTTCATTTATCTATTCTCCTTTTGTCCTTAGTTAATTCCCACACCATTCATTCCCTCTCTTAATAAAACGGTTTCCAATAGCTCTTTTTAATGACCAAAGTCCTTATCACAGGTTTCAATGCCTGGTATGCTTTATCTCATGACAATATTGCTTTTTTTTTGGTTCACCTATATACCCCTAGCGCTAGCTAATTTCTGGCACAGAGCAGATGCCTAATAATTTTTCTTGGATAAATGAAAAAACAATGATGCATTTATTCCTTTCAGCAATTTTAACAGAAAGAAATATGCATTCATTTGCTTAACCAGATTTAGACTACTATAGCAAGTACAAGTTAATGAATGTCTAAGCAATGACATTCTAATTTTTTTAAGATATGGTAAAAGAATCATGATAAATCCTCTATTAGAAGGAGAAACACAAACTGAAGAATAGTTCTGCCCAAATATAGAAATAAGGAGGGAATATGCCCGCCAACTGCCCCCTGAAGCAATTTTCTTTCCCTTCAGTTGTGTTTGCCACCATGGTACTCCTTTAGAGGCTTTATTTATCTGTGGATTTTCTTTGAAGGAAGGCAGCCAGAGGATGTTTTTTAGAAGCCAAGGTGAGAATTAGTAAGATGTTTTGACATGGCACCTTTTATAACATTGAAAAATGATCATTAGACTAGCTCTCAAGAATAAGGGATTTGCATTTGGCTTGCGTTGTGCAAACAAGGCTTTTGTTGATTTATCAACAGGACTTTGCTTGGGGTTTTGGATTGGATTCCAGAGGTTGGCACCTACGCTCTAAAAAATCTAAACAGAAGGGGAAAATAAATCACCAACTGGCACTTTAAAGGCAAAGATTTATACCAAATTTAATGAACTTCCTGTCTTTCTGAGCATAAGGAAAATGTCATGTTTACTCCAATGCCCTCTGCTTTTTGGCAGTGGATGTGCCAAATTGGAAGGGATGCAAAAGTGAGTAACTTTCACTCAACTCGAACTCAGAGAACTCGTCAGTGAGGTAGCACAAGGCAGGAATTCTGAGTGTACCCCGGCCTCTTAGTGCTAATACTACTAAAGAGGAATGTGGGCAAAGTCATATTGTCTTATCGGGTTTCCTATAAGCAGACTGAAAATCAAGGATTTATAAGTTAGTTGTTTATTTGGGGAGTAATTCCAGGAAGTCCTGGTCATGGCTGAGGAGTGAGGCAGACAATTTGTAAAGGGCATATTACCAAACCAAGCACCTCTGAGAACAACAGGAGCCTAACTGGAGAACTCTAGGAACATCTAGAAAATTTGACTCAGAGTCAATCTAACCAAGGAAATAGGGTCTGAAGTTTAATTATGGGGTTTGTTTTTCCACAAAATTTATTCATTAATACGTTTTGAAAGAGATGATTAGAGGAAATAGATAAAGTTTTCAAGTAATGGAGTATAGAACAACTGGGAGTGGAGAACCATGCACTTTTATCAGTCAAGGACTAGGACAGTAGGGCGGCAAAGGTGTCTTCAACCTAACTAACTATCATATCCATGGCATAACTATTACTTCTGTCATGTCTCTTTTAAACTTAGGAAATTAATTTAGTTATGAACATTGACTGAAGTTATTGTAACACTATTTTAAGAAATCTGTGTCATCTAGCAATGTGTCAATTGATTTGTGATTAATTCTTACAGTTTAGGAAGCAACAGAAGTAAAATTATGATTATTCTATTGTCAGTCACCATGTTTAATAATAACACCATAATTCATGAGCATCATTTGGTAATAAAGACACCATAACTCATGAGTATTATCATTTTGGTAAAAGTGTGCATTCTAGCATGTATAAAGTTTTTTGAGAATAATGAAAGCACCAGCCACATATGATTCTAGGTAAAGAAAGCAAACTCAGCTCTGAAAATTAAAATGTCTAAAAGATCTAAATCTCTAAAACTCACAGCAGAAAAGGAACAGCACTTTATTTTAGGAACTAGAAAATTCTGTAGAAACTACCTGAATAATACAGGTGATTCAGATATATCTGATTCATTAAAAATGGGAGAAACTGAATATAAATCTCTCATTCTCAGGAAATATAGATGAAAAATTGAAGTTTAAGAAATGATGCAATATATTTTAAACATCTTTGATGATATAATAAAGTCACATTAGTAGTGTTTCGGCATGTCATTAACCTCTCTGAGATTTCATGTCACTCTAGATAATGAAGAATGTCACTTAGAATTATAGCATATAACTTTTACTGCAATTAAAATATATGTTAGAGTGAAAAAATATAATATTGTTAAAGCTTGTTAAATGCAAAAAGCAGAAAAATATTTATTGTTAATAATAAAACTGAAATTCCCCAAGATGAGCTGGAATAGAGAAGATGGGGTATTACAAAGGCAAATTAGGGGTTGGAGTGATAATACAGCGGGTAGTCTTGTACTTTTGTCTTGCATCGAACCCGGTTCGATCCCCAGCATTCCATATGGTCTCCCGAGCACTGCCGGCAGTAATTCCTGAGTATAGAGCCAGGAGTAATCCCTGAGTATTGCAGGGTGTGACCCCCAAAACAAAAACAAAACAAAACAAAAAAAGGCAAATTAACTAGTGTTCACGGGTTCCATGTCCATCTGTCACTGTACAAACCACTCTGGGGAATGGTCAAGTGCTACAACTTTAATTCCTGGTTGGTATTTCCTTATCTTACTATTGAAACACCCAGAATTGAAGAACAAGGGTCAATATTTAGACACATTATGAAATCACTTTACTTCTTCATTGGAAGTTTATTTGGATTTGTTGATTTAATAATCTCTAAAGTTTGTATTCAACATTGAGTAAGCATTATTTTTTTGGAAATATTTCTTAGCATTCTGTAATATAAAATTATTAAAGGAAATAACAGTTAATATGAGTTTCATTCATCTGCTTATTAGAATAAAATGAAACTAAGCAGTTCTCTAAATTTAAATTTTGGATAAGAATCAAAAAAAAATAAAACAGATCAACCCATTAAAACTACTTCTAGAAAAGAATAAATTAAAGTAAATTTAGATCCAATTCAATAATATTGCTTAAAACTTGTGTGCTCAGATATCCCCAAGCATATGCTGACATTTCAATGTCATTAACAAATGACTGGTTCATCTGATTACAACTCACCTATGTACATCAAATCAGAGCCTTGGTTGAGGTTATGTTTTAAGGGGACCCTTTCTAACTTCTGACCAAATAACTTGCACAATTCTATATTCTTTATATTACACATACCCAAATAATCCTTGCCAAATTTGACTTTATGTTTGTAATTATTGCTTGAAATCAAAGTAAAGCAATTCTATATCCATTCAGCTTCTTATCCTATATTCTCAATAAGTTACAATTTACTTTCAGTGTTCAGTAGCAAGTAGAACATGAGAGCAAGTTAATAAGGTTATTATCAAGAAAATATCAGGAATTCATGTGTGTATGTGTTTGTGTGTGTGTGTTTGTGTGTGTGTGTGTTTTTTGTTTTTTTGTTTTTTGCTTGGCATTTGGAGCCACAGCAGATAGTGGACAGGGATAATTCCTGCTCTGAGCTCAGGGATCACTCCTGGAGAGGATCAGAGAACCCTATGCAGAGCTGGGGAGAGAAGCAGGTTGGCCAGAGCAATGTAAGTGCCTTAATCCCTAGTACTACCTCCTCAACCCTGGCCATTGTTGTTTTAATCTTTTATTTCAACTCACCTTCTGCAGGACTAGCCTTGAGTCAGATGTTGAGCAACATTTGGGTCTGGATTAAATCCTTAAATAACATATAGCTTTATCTAGAGAAAGGTATTTACTTTCCATCCCCCTCCACATTTTTATTCATTGAATGATACCCTTTCCACACCTTGAAATCAAATATCTGTGAATCCTCAAATGCATTTTATTTACTTTACTTCCTCCATATCCGTAATCCTACAAGTAAATATGCTCTACATTCTTCCTTGTTTCTCTAGTAGCCTACTTTTTTTCTCCACCTTAGCCTTAATGTAGGTTTCAGGTTTCACTATTGAGCTCTTAGCACAGTAGCAAGAGCCCCCATACTTACCTAAATTACTCTAGGATCATTTTGAAATCATTCTTCAATAAAAACAGCTATGTCTTGAGGCTGGAGAGATAGTACCATGGATAAGGAGCTTGCCTTGCATATGTAGCTCACTAGGGTTGATCCTTTGCCACAGCTCCCGCTGCACCCGCTATGCGTAGCATGAAAGTGCTCACTGGGCCAGGGGATGGCTTTGGTACTTCCCCCAAAAAGGGACAGTTACCAGACGGTGCTTCCCCTAAAAGGGACTGTCGCCAACAAAGCCCCCTAAACTCCCTTAGCTGTTCCTAAGAATGCTTGGTGTGCAAATAAAGCGCTTGCTTATGCTGAGACTTAGACTCTGAGTGATGAAGAAACTGAACAAAAATAAAAGCCTGCGGCAACAGTAGTTCTCATTATACACAATTATAGCATAAAACAAAGATAGTATACAAATGCCACGCCGCCCCGCAACACCTGGCTGCCAAGGCCTGAGCTGGTCTCAGGTCCTTGATAAGAAAAGGCTCGTGGACTTCGGGCCTTGGCCTTCCATCATTAGCAGGAAGGGAGGATTTGTGACCTATGGGTCGAGGCCTCCTGATGGGAATGCAGTGACATTGATGTTAAAAATGCCTCCTTTACTAAAAAGTAATTGGTATAATCTTGCATCTGTGCATTTGTTAAGCATAAAAAGAGAAGCTTTGCTCTCAATAAACGGCAGCAGCAGCATTTGACCTCTCTTGTGTCTGTGACTGTCTGTCCATTGTGCCGACGCTCCTGTCCTCCTGATTCTTCTCACGCTGGTTATCCCGAGACTTAGAGCTCACCTTGTAACGCTGGTCCACCAAGAGTGATCTCTGAGTAAGAGCCAGAAGTAAAGAGGTAAGCACTGAGTACCACCAGGTAAGCCTGTGAACTACTCCTCCCCAACCCACCCCATGCCAAATGGTTATGTCACTGGTAACTCTTGTCACCTTTAATCTAAGTTCTATTTCCTCCTTCCATGAAAATTGAATTCAAGGTCATTACTATCTACCCAGATGTTCAAATAAAAACACAGAGTCATCTTTGGTTTCTCCTTCTATTCCATAAAGAAGACCTGAGACTTTGTCTCAAAAATACAATATACAGAGAGATAGTACAGCAGCTAGGGCACTAGCCTTGCACATAAGTTGACACTATATTATATACTGTAATAGAGTTAATGCTTCTTGAATACAAAGAAGGGAAAATAATTATTTGCTAATAGATCTGGCAATTATCTTTGAGTTCTGAACTTAAATTACACATGATTCTAGGCATAGTTGAGAAAAAAAATTGTTTTATTCTTGAGAAACTTGCATTACTAAACATCACTGTATCATTGTCTTCCCTTTCATCATCAATTTGCTCGAGCGGGCACCAGTAACATCTCCATATGACCTGTCTCATGCAAGTAGAGCCCAAGGGCACCTGCTAGCTCCAGGAACATAAAGAGCCTCAAAACCATTCCATCAGGTCATGGGAATGAGGTCTATAATTGTTACTGGTATCTGGCATATCAAATACGACACGGGTAGCTTGCCAGGCTCTGCCGTGAAGGTAGCATACTCTTGTAGTCATCTCAAAATCCAGCATTTATTGATGAACCACGCGGCCGCAAGCAGCCGCGTGAGCAGGGCTGTGATAGGCTGGTCTTCTGGGTGGAGTTCTGACTAGGGGGAAGTCCAGATGTGGAAAATGGAGGTCCTCATGGAGTGGGGATCGCCTGGCTTGTTGTGAGGCTCTGCTGGGGTGGCGGACCAGGGCTAGAACCTGCCATCCCTCCCGGGCACCTTGTGAGCAGCTGGGTGCCACAGCTCCCGCAGCACCGCCTCGTAGCATGAAAGTGCTCACTGGGCCAGGGGATGGCTTCGGTACTTCCCCCTAAAAAGGGACAGTTACCAGACGGTGCTTCCCCCTAAAAAGGGACTGTCACCAACAAAGCCCCCTAGACTCCCTTAGTTGTCCCTAAGAATGCTTGGTGTGCAATTAGAGCACTTGTTTATACTGAAACTTAGACTCTGAGTAATGAAGAGACTGGACAAAAGAGAGAAGCCTGCGGCAACCGTAGTTTTCATTATACACAATTATAGCATAAAACAAAGATAGTATAAAAAATGCCAGCCCGCGCGGCTGCCTGCTGCCAAGGCCTGAGCTGGTCTCAGGTCCTTGATAAGGAAAGGCTTGTGGCCTTCAGGCCTTTGCTTCCCATCATTAGCGGGAAGGGAGAATTCTTGACCTATGGGTCGAGGCGACTGGCTACCCCCTGTTGACGGGAATGCAGTGATTAGCCTCCCTAAACCTCCTGTGTGAAAAATAATTGGGCCTGTTAAAGTTAACACTTTCTAGTACAAAATCTTAATAATCTTACAATAATAAACTCTGCATAGAAGTTTCTATTTAGGAGTAGGTTAAGTTAATCTATAATATGTGCATAGAGCTAGTAAGTAATTCTATGAAAATCAAAATTAAAAAAATATATATGTATCTTGCTTAAGGCAAATATGAAAGTATGTAAAAACAAAAAGACGTCAGAAAAACATGTCTGAAAAACAGGCGCAGGCAAAAGGTGGTCATATGTGGTAGATACAATAAACTCCTTTTTGTTGTTAAAAAAATGTCTCCTTTGCTAAAAAATAACTGGTGTAATCTTGTGTCTGTGCATTTGTTGAACATAAAAGAAAAGCTTTTGCCCTCAGTAAACGGCAGCAGCAGTATTTGACCTCTTTTGTGTCTGTGCCTGTCTGTCCATTGCGCCGACGTTCCTGTTCTCCTGATTTCCTCAAGCTGGTTACCCCGAGACTTAGAGCTCACACCGACTGAGCGGTCTGCTGCAGCTGGGCACAGTGAGAGCCAGTAGCAGCTCTGCCCCATGTCTGTCTCTCATCAATATCCTTGATGTTTAGTTTAAATAAAGTACATTATTAGAATTAATTTAGTTATTTTTTCTGTTTAAGATAGCATGGTCCACATTATTTTCATTTTATTTTTATAAGATAAAATTGTAAAATGTTAGCTCTGGATTGTTTTAAACAGTGAAAAAGAAAATTCCCTTATCATCTACCCTAAACATAATATATTACTAAACATAATATTCAATTAATAAACAAATATGAGAATAACAATTTCAGAAAATGATATTTTTATAAATACATTTAAAAATCATACTGCAAATTGGGGAGTTATTTTTCCTGTAAAATAGAAAAGGGAGGCATCAGAGTTATAGGTGGAAAACAACATTGTGACCATGTCAATATTTGGTGTTGGGCATAGTGTTGGTGTGAGAATAGGGGATACAGAACTTTCCAAAGTGAAGAGATGAGCAAAGATCCAAGGAATAAAATAAGTTGGCACAGGTGTTTCAATATCATGATAAAGAAATAACAACCAGAGATAAAATTCCAGCAACGTGACCATTACATATAGTGGTTTGAAATGTGAATAGTGAAGACTAGTTAATCTGCTTTTACAATAACCCCATATTCTCTATTGAAATTCAGATGGGGAAATTTCAGTTTTACTATTTATTGACAAAGAATAAAATTTGTCATTTCAATAGAAAGCAGCCATTATCTCTAGAATTTGTGCGTACTGCACTGTTTGCATCTTACATCATGGGAGAATTTTCAAAATACGTTCTTCAATTAAGAGAAGAGAAGGAAAGTCCAAAAAGTAGGCAAATTTAAGTAAAAATCTAAAAGACATGTTTGAGGAGGCTAAATTTAATGAAGACTACTATGAGGATTCTTTAGAACTTGACAACAGAGGAGAGATGTGTTTTATTCTTTATTATTATTACTTTTATTGTTATTTTATTAATGTCTATCTGGAAGTCTGGATCTAGAAGTCATTATAATTAGAAAATAGAAACAGACCTGAAGGAGTACAAATGGGAGCAGGTTGTGTTTTTGGCAGGGTAAGGAACACCCGCACTCACAGGTAACTCCTGGCCAACATAGGGAACCATATGGGATGCTGAAGATCAAAGCTGAGGTAAGCCCTAAGCAACACCAAATGTAGCTACAATACCAAAGATAAAACATAATCTTCATAATTTTGCATCTTTTTGAGAAAGATTAATTTTAATACATACATCCAAGAAAAGTTTTAAAATTTATTGTTTTTTGAAATTATAATACTTTTGATTTTTATAGTTTTATTTTATGTTATTTAAATGTAAAGTCAAACAAATATTAAATTTATCTCTTAGTTTTTTTAATCAACATACAATATTTTTTTTGCTATTTGTTTGACTCATTTCCTGTCATTAACTTTTATTACCTTATTGTTAGCATCTGCTTCTTTTTGTGGTTGTTGTTTTGAGGCACCATGATTTCCAAAGTTATTCACAGTTGAGTTTCAGGTACAACTTCAATCATATCCCATCACCAATGTCAACTCACCCCTTGAAGCAAAAAAGTGTTTCCTAGGTTGATAGTGTGGCATGGAAAAACATGTTGAGTTTGAGAAAGAATGTTGTCCTTTCCATGACTCAGGCACCTTTGTATTGCAGAACCCTGGGCAGTGACAAAGCCATTAGTTTCAGATCTGAGGGCCAGAATCAGTAGTTATACGTAGCAGTGGCTGGAGTGATAGTACAGGGAGTAGGGGCGTTTGCTTGACCTGGGCTCAATCCCGGCATCCCATATGGCCCCCTGAACACTACCAGGATTAATTCCTGAGCGTAGAGCCAGGAGTAACCCCTGAGCATCACCAAGTGTGACCCAAAAAAGCAAAATAAAAATAGGAAAGAATTCAAGTGTTAGTAAGAGACTAGTAAACACTTTACACCTGGATTATATTTTTCCTGTTTATATTTTTCTATTTTGTTTCAAGTACATATGTTTCCTTTATAAAGAAGCTAGCCATACGTTTTCCTTCTTAAATCTAATCTGAGAAGTTAATGGTCTTTAATAGATGAATTTAATCAATCCTTATTAGATATAATTACTGATTTATTTGAACATAGTTATGCCATCTTACTTTTAAATTTCCTTTTTTACACGCTTACTGTATGCATATGAGCTTTAAGGGATTCATCAATTTTTGTTTTATATTTTTGCATTTTTAAATTTATTATATTTCTATTATTTTTATGACTACTTATTTTATGCTTAAATGTATTGGAATTTTGTTTTATCAATACCTAGAGTTAATTTCCCCTCCCAAATAAGGCTTTGGTTTTTCAATTTTATTTCAATATTATGTTCCTCCCCCTCTTCTTCTCATGCCTATTCTCACGTAGAACTGAGATAACCATTTGACCTTACTGACCTCGGAGAACGATTAGGTCATATAAAACTGATGAGCAGCACATTACCACCAGCCGCATGTAACCTCTGTGTACTGTTTAAAGGCCTCAACTAAAATTGATTATATATTAAAATTGATTATATATTAAATGTCAATATCCTTGATGTTTAGTTTAAATAAAGTAAATTATTAGAATTAATTTAGCTATTTTTTTCTGTTTAAGATAGCATGGTCCACATTATTTTCATTTTACTTTTATAAGATAAAATTGTAAAATGTTAGCTCTGGATTGTTTTTAACAGTGAAAAAGAAAATTCCCTTATCATCTACCCTTCCTCCCCATGCTATTCATTAACCTCTGCCCAACCCTTGAATGGTATCAGTGAAGTTAGGATTCTAGAACTTAGATGCAAGTTTCTTTGCAGGTTTTCTCCCCCATTTTTAGTTTTTCACTTTTTTTTTCTGTAGTATAATTGGTTTTCTTTCCAGAAAATTTTAGGACTTACTCATCACTCAACATTCTTCAGTAATTCTAAACTTAGCTTTTATTCTTAAATTTATTTCTCTAGTTTTATTCCTGAAGTTTGAGGCTGAGAAGACTTGAAATGTAATATATTTTTTACACTCTGGTAAAAGGTCTTACATTGCTTTTTTTTTTCTCTCATAATTGCCCACATTTGTGTGAGAAGTGATCTCTTTTGTCCTTTAAGGATTTTCATTTAACTTCTTGCTAATGGCGAGCTTTACTGTTAACTTATCCCAACTGAGCTTAGTGTCTCAGAGAGGAGACTGAAAGCAACCTAACATTAAAAAGGGGTAGACTGTGTCAATTATATCTCAGGGTACACAAATTCAAGTCCTGAACCCTAGTTTTTCCCGGCCTAGGCCTTAGATAAGAATACAGGCAAATAATTTTTACTCATGACATCACTCTGTTCCAGATAAGAGGAGAGGAGCAGTTACATTTTGCAACTGACACTGGTTTTCAAATCCTGTTAAGCCCTTTCCCCCCTTCCTCCACTTTTAAACGATCTGATACTTTAGCTGGTGTCTGAGTATTGTAGGGCCAGATTACCTTGGAGAGTGATTTTTCTTTAATTCAGTCTTTAAATGTACTCTACTTTTCACTGGTTTTCTTCTTTCTTTTCTTTCTTTCTTTCTTTCTTTCTTTTCTTTCTTTCTTTCTTTCTTTCTTTCTTTCTTTCTTTCTTTCTTTCTTTCTTTCTTTCTTTCTTTCTTTCTTTTCTTTCTTTCTTTCTTTCTTTCTTTCTTTCTTTCTTTCTTTCTTTCTTTCTTTCTTTCTTTCTTTCTTTCTTTCTTTCTTTCTTTCTTTCTTTCTTTCTTTCTTTCTTTCTTTCTTTCTTTCTTTCTTTCTTTCTTTCTTTCTTTCTTTCTTTCTTTCTTTCTTTCTCTTTCTTTCTTTCTTCCTTTCTTTCTTTTCTTTTTTTTTGTTTTTGGGTCACACCCGGCAGTGCTCGGGGGTTTCTCCTGGCTCTGCACTCAGGAATTACTCCTGGCTGTGCTCAGGGGACCATATGGGATTCCGGGGATTGAACCCAGGCCAGCATGGGCCAGTTTTGTGCATGGCAAATGCCCTACCTGCTGGGCTATGGCTCAGGCCCCTACTTTTCACTGTTGCATATTAGATGATTATTGGCTGGATGTTTTTCCCATATTTAATTTTTTCTCTTAATTAAGGCTTTTATTCCCTTGCAGATAATTTGTTACTGAGCTGTCACTGTATCACTGTCTTCCCGTTCATCATTGATTTGCTCAAGGGCCCCAGTAACATCTTCATATGTTTTGTCTCATGCAAGTAGAGCCCAAGGGCATCTGCTTGCTCCAGGAACATAAAGAGCCTCAAACCATTCCATCAGGTCATGGGAATGAGGTCTATAATTGTTACTAGTATCTGGCATATCGAATACGACACGGGTAGCTTGCCAGGCTCTGCAGTGCGGGTAGCATACTCTTGAACTCATCTCAAAATCCATCATTTATTGATGAACCACGATAGGCTGGTCTGCTGGATGGAGTTCTGACGAGGAGGAAGTCCGGACGTGAAAAATGGAGGAGCTCATGGAGT
Source organism: Cryptotis parvus (assembly GCA_021461705.1). Classification (NCBI taxonomy): domain Eukaryota; kingdom Metazoa; phylum Chordata; class Mammalia; order Eulipotyphla; family Soricidae; genus Cryptotis; species Cryptotis parvus. The sequence goes on from JAJIBD010004407.1 coordinate 52,342, forward strand.
GGGGGGGGTCGTCTGGCTTGTTGTGAGGCTCTGCTGGGGTGGCGGGCCAGGGCTAGAACCTGCTATCCCTCTGGGCACCTCATGAGTGGCTGGGCACAGTGAGAGCCAGTAGCAGCTCTGCCCCCATGTCTGTTACTGAGCTACCAACCAGATACAGAAGCACAGAGGAAAACTTGTTTCCTAATCAAACAATGATAATTTTTTTTTATTTGTGAATGTTTCCATCTGGTCTGCAAGATGCGAGTGAATGCCTATAGTGCATTGTTGCATCTGTGCGCAACTCCTTACAGACCCTAGCTCGGTTCTTCCCCAAGTCCTCTCTTGGAATTGTACCTGACCTTATTACCACCTTTCATCCATATCCTGTTCACTGTGATGAATAAGCTAATTTTGCCTTTGTTTCTGCAACAGGAACCACTTAATCCTAAAAGTCTTGTAAGAAGACTTGTGGAGGAACAGGCACATTGGTACAAAGACTATGGCCCAGATAAAGAGAGAAACAAATTCATTTTATGACCCTCTGCCCTTTCTTCTAGTAATTAGAGTGGAGGGGGTAGAGTACCTTGATGGAAAGATCTCCCCTGGGGCTTGTGCTCATGTGCTCTGGCAGCAGGGGCTGCCATTGCCTCTATTTTGCAAGCAGGTTCTCCTTTCACTGTCTTCATTGCCAAGGCAACCTATGTCGGTTGTGCAGTGACCACTGGATCATATCCTAGAGTAGCTCTTGGACTTCCTTGAAGCCCTTTGTAAACTAGTAAAGATCTTGTAAATTTAGAAAAAAAAAAAGCTGGTCTCTGAATTACAACAGAGCTTCTCCACCTTCACTTTGGAGACTCTTTCTTTGTCCCTTATACCCAATTTTATTGGTCATCCATCTTACAAGGTTTCCTCAAAATTTAAAGTTTATAAAACCATATATAAAGTTATATGCAGCAGAAAGGATAAATGTTCAATCACTGGCACCGAAAATAACCTCCCAAACCCTCTAGGAGTGATCCCTGAGTAGAGTCAGGAATAAATTCTGGTCACTGCTAGAGTGTAGCCCCAAGCAAACAAAAAATAAACTTTATTAAGATGTAGCCTCTTTATTTTTATCTGACACTATTATAGGATTTCCAAAATATCTTTATTCTGCTTTTGATTTGGGGACAGAACTTGGATATTGCAACTTGTGAGCCATTTTATTTATTTATTTATTTATTTTTTAATTTTATTTTATTATACTACCGTGAGACATACAATTACAAAGGTGTTCATAATTGGTTCTTGATAGTACATTATACCAGCACCCATCCCTCCATCAGTGCCCCATTTCCACCACAAATGTACCCCACCCCCTCCCGCCACCCCCCAGGCTGCCTCAATAGCAGGTAACCCAGTATCCTCTCTTTCTCTCTCTGTCTCTATATCTGTCTCTGCATCTCTCTCCCTTTCTTTTTTTACACATTGTGGCTAGCCCTGCAGATATTTAGAGTTTAGCACTTAAGTCTCTTTGTGTATATTCAATGGTGACTTTTAATCTGCCATTACCATTTCACACATTTAGTTAAACACTGGTATCTATTTATATCCTATTAATGAATGCAGTCATTCTATATATGTCCTTTTCCTTCTGACTAATTTCACTCAGCATGATAGTCTCCATGTCCATTCATTTGCAGGTAAATTTCATAATTTCATCTTTTCTGACAGCCGCATGGTATTCCATAGTGTAGATGAACCACAGTTTCTTTAGCCAGTCCTCTGTTCTTGGGCATTTAGGTTGTTTCCAGATTCTAGCTATAGTGAATAGTGCAGAGATGAATAAAGAAGTACAGATAGTGTTTCTGCTATGTGTTTTTCGGTCTCTCGGGTATATTCCCAGGAGTGCTATTGCTGGATCAAACGGGAGCTCAATATCTAGTTTTTTGGAGGAATGCCCATATTGTTTTCCAAAAGGGCTGGACCAGCCGGCACTCCCACCAACAGTGGATGAGAGTCCCTTTTTTCCCCACATCCACGCCAACTCTGGTTGTTCTTGCTGTTTTGGATGTGTGCCAGTCTCTGTGGTGTGAGATGGTACCTCATTGTTGTTTTGATTTGCATCTCCCTGATGATTAAAGATGAAAAGCACTTTTTCATATGCCTTTTGGCCATTCGAATTTCTTCTTTTTTGGAAGCTTCTGTTTCATTTCCTCTCCCCATTTTTTGATGGGGTTGGCTGATTTTTCTTGTGAAGGGCTACCAGTGCCTGATATATCCTGGATATTAACCCCTTGTCAGATGGGTATTGGGTGAATATTCTTTCCCACTCTGTGGATTGTCTTTGTATCTTGGTCACCGTTTCTTTTGAGGTGCAGAAGCTTTTCAATTTTATATAATCCCATTTGTTTATATTTGCTTCCATTTGCTTGGTCAGTGGTGTGTGTCGTCTTTAAAGATACTTTTAGTTTTGATGTCGTGAGAGTTTCTCCTGTTTTCTTAAATGTACCTTATACTCCCTAGAGCTTTATACAGATTCAATGCGGTCCCTATAAAGATACCCATGATGTTCTTCAAAGAAATTGAACAAATGATCCTGAAATTTGTATGGAATAATAAACCCCACTAATAGCTAAAGCAATCCTTGGGGAAAGAAGATGGGAGGTATCACTTTCCCTAACCTCAAGCTCTACTACAGAGCAGTTGTAATTAAGACAGTGTGGTATTGGTATAGAGACAGACCCGTAGAACTATGGAATTGAAGCGGAATATCCTGAAACACACTCCTAAAATATACAACCACTTAATCTTCGATAAATGAGCTAAAAATATTAAGCGGAGCAAAGAAAGCATCTCCAACAAATGGTGCTGGGAAAACTGGGCAGCTACGTGTAAAAAAAATGAACTTAGACCTCCTTCTAACGTGCACAAAAGTCAGATCAAAATGGATTATAGTTGTCAGCCATTTTAAAATGCCCTTCAGACTAAATGTTCTTCCTTTCCTATTTCAGTTTGCCAATTCTTCATTTCCTCTAAAAAAACCCTCCAAGGGGAAAGTGTCTGCTTTAATTTCTTTAGCAGGATTCATACTTTCAGCTCTGCTATCCTGATACAAGACACCTGTTCACTTTCATATTTTATATTTTAGTGCATCCCACCCTGGCTTAATACAATTTTAGTATATATTCTCTTACTATATTTTTCTTGGGTAAATAATGCAATGCACTAATTATTTTCTTTTATCTAGTTAGCTTAGTATCTTGGCGTTGATAAAAATGAATATATCTGCATTTGAAGCAAAATCTGGAGAATTTGACATTGTCATCATCTCCCACGGTGGAGCAAAGGAGCAGCAGACATGCTCTGGTAGAATGAGTGGCCCCGTCTTGGGGACCTGTTAATATTCAGGCAGTAAGGGCATTTACAATGCAGCCCTACCTCCTACCATTCTTTTCCATTCCAATTATTTGAAATAAGTGGCGGGGATAAGTTATGTTTTAAAGGTAAATATATCTGCTGAAAATTTAAATAGCATCTTTCCCACTTCCTCTCTTCCTTTATGTCTTTTCTCTGCTGTCATCCCAACCATAGAAATATTAAGACACAAGGAAGCAATGAAATATGCACTGTGAGTAGTATCCTGATTTGTTCTTATCTTCAATATATATGCAAGCCAGACCAAGTTGATAAACACAGACAAACCACCTGACTCCAAAAAACAAACAAATAAATATACGGGCAGACCTTTGATTTCCCCTGTGGAAATTTTACAAAAGCGAGGTTAAGTTATGAAGTGTACACAGACCTGAAATTGTCATGCAAACTGGGTTGGAAGGGATTTCAATGTCTATACGTGGGTTGAGTAAACCAGTTTCAAATGAGGAGACCCCAGGTCTCTGGTTGAATATTTGAATGAAAGCAACTGGAAAGTGAGAAGGTTGAGATGTCCTCCCTTCATCAGTCTTCATTCATCATTTTTGCTGCCTTGCTTTAAAAGAGCAGAAATTTGCAAGCTTCTGTAGAAAA